>JASAMZ010013848.1:0-174769 GCA_030248115.1 Linhomoeus sp. GSCO2_2 | reverse complement strand
GAGACGGCCATGACAGGCACTGTGAGATCGGGCATGGCGTTGCCATCTTCGGCCTCCTCATGGAGAATCACCAGTCTGGACACCTGCAAGGATCGCCGGCGGTTTCACTGGGGTACAGCGCTGTATGAGGGTCGTTCTCAGTAGTGCGAAAACGAATGGTTACATCTCTGGGACAAGATATGAGCGGTCGGAGCGATGGAGCAGAACGGGCACAACAAAAAGAGTGGACAAGCAAGACGGAAAGAGCACAGGAAGAAGTCTCGGCCGTCCAGGCACTGGCAGTCGCCTCTGGCCCAAACACTCACGCGGCCGTCTTTGGGCACCATGATGGCACAGATAGGGCACGAGTCGGCCGTGACGCGGCGCTGCAGCGTATCTGGGGGCGACCGACTCAACCGACGAGCTGCTTTTGCGCCGTGCGCTTTCCCCGCTCCTGGCCCAGTGAAGTGAGTCAAACTGAGAGGCATGGGTGGCATGTCGTTGTGCCACTGATGCTGGTGCAACTGGCGCTGGGAACCGCCCAGGTGGTTGACGACCGGCAACGTCGAGCTTCGGCCTACTGCCGCCGCCGCTTCAAGTAGCAGGAGATTGAGGTACAGTGTTCGCGACGACTGACAGTAACCAGTGCAGCTGTGAAGAAACAAGCGAACCTAAGTGTAACACAATAAGCACAACAAAAGGAATCGAGAAACAGAAGGATTAACCACGTCCATCAATTTGAATGAAATTCAACGAACGGAGGGAAGTTCAAGGTCGCAGCGCGTGTGGCGTGTATGCCTTCTCTCAAGCTCCAGGGGTTTGCTCATTAGCATTCCCCCTCCCCCATTCACCCTGCCCTGTGCTATTGGAAAGTACAACACGGTGAATCATGAATGTAAGCTGTTGATTCCCTTTCAGTAGCAGGAATGTCTCCCCCTGTTACACGGCGTTGCTTGCCAATTGCCATTGCGGCGGCCGGCGAGACGACCTTTGTTCGGGTTCGCTGCTTTAGCAGCCAGTAGCAAAGTGGAACGTTTACACGACTCGTCGGGCGCTCCCGCCGGCAAATCCCCCGCTAACAATGTAACGGAGAAGGCGAATAGGCCAGGCGTAGCAGTCGCAAAGAATGCTACTCAGACAGGAGTGAGATAGTTAGCCTCCAATCGCCAGCGCCCTCCCCCCACCCCCCCCCCCCCCCCTCCCCCGAACAGCACCTACTCTCCGCCAGAAGGCGCTCGTTTATTGCGGCGCTCGCGCACGAGAGTGGCAGAACCACCCGCGCGCGGAGCGGTGCTGCGCTGCAGTCGGCCGGCTTTCGCTTCGCTTCGCTTTCTCTCTCCCGCCGGCCCGATTCAGCGAAAAAGCACCCCGTCTCAGCAGCAGCAGCAGCCGACTCAACTTAGAAGCCGCGTGCCCGCCCCGCCGGCCAACAGACGGAACGTACAACCGCATTTTCCCGGCCAAGGGCTTGCTGCTACTGCAAAAGTAAGGCAGAGGGCGAAAACAGAGCTGAGCGCATCAGACGCTCGCGCGCATCCTTCGCACCGCCCGTATGCAAGTGCGGCTACGTAGCTACGCAGCAAAGAAGTCACTGGCCTCCGCGAAGACCGCCTGGGGGAAAGCGGTCCTTTCAACGCGGGAAATGGCGAAAGACAGTCTCCTAAATCAAACCACAGAGGGGGTACTACACCAGCCTTCAAAGTGCGTATTCTGTGGACTTCAACTCAAATCACCACAAAATATTTCAATTAAAACCAAATCCTTCCGAAATACATTCGCACGAACTAGGCAGTACCAACAATACCTACCCACCCGATCTTCGGTGCCGGCCCCCCGGCGGCCGGGGGGGGGGGGGTTCTTCTTAAGGAAAATTTTCGAGAGGGGGGGGGGGGTCCCGGTACCCGGAAAATCAATTTAGAATGGCCAAAAATGTGCCTAAAAACGCCTTATTTTGGTAAAAAACATGCTAATTTGTGCATAAATAGACGAAATATAGCGCCGCAGGCAAAAATTTGGACATAATAGGACCAAAAACTACCAAAAATACAAGAAAATTTCCGAAATTTCCGGATTTTTTTCCGAATTTCGGATGCCAGGGGGGTCGGAAAATTTCCTGAAGGCCATGGCCGAGGTGGGAGGGGGGGGGTTCCCCCCCCCCCCCCCCCCCCCGCCTGCACCTATGGAACCGATTGATCGTATGCCAATACAGGGAGGTTGGGGGGGGGGGGGGGGGGGGGGGGCGAGGGCTCTGAACAAATACATGTCGTTGTGAAAACAAATGCAAGCAGCCAGTGATCTATGGAAGATCTACGGCACAACCCAGCCCAGACCCGGATCTTGAAGTGCAGCAAGGAACGACGCAATAAAACAATGGACGCACACAACATAGTAACAGAAACAACCGATCAGAACAGAGCGCATAAGCAAGCGAATGAGAAATGGCGCCAACCTGTTGAGCAACGGGCTCCAGGATCCCTTCGATTGTCTTCGTGTGAAACACCGGCATGGCTGGAACTACAGTGGACAGTCCAATGGCCCAGCCAGCTGCAGTAGCAGAGTCACCAAATCGAACGACGAAGCACGTCGGAGCCTAGTTCCACAACCACAATCTCCACCCAGCGATTCACCAGCCGGCGTACACCAGCGGAGTAACAGCTTGCAGCGCAGCAGAGAGGTAAAGACGAACGCCACCAAAGGCGGCCGCCCGCAGACCCAGCGATTCGTTACCGCTAACAACAATCGATGTTTCAAAATGCGGTATCGCTGACACTACATCCTCCCCAGTTTGAACCGCCAGAATCGAACCTCTTAGTCTTCCAGAGTTCTTCTCAACCTCACGATAGCGCAGTGATGTATGAAGCACGGCAATCCACTACCGTAATTTCAAGAGTTGAGAAACGAATTCCGTCAGGATTTGGCAGAACCACGTCTACTGTAGGTTCACTATTCAAACGAAATAGCAGAAATTGCACCAGGGTTGGTCATTCTACGAACAGGCGAATGAGGAGACGTACTGTAATACAATACACCGTTCAATCTTACCAATTGTACACGTATTGTTTCGAAAAGTGGCGAACCGATGACAGACTCGTGAAATTCAAAATTGAAATATTGGTGTTACCATATTCTTATGAAATAGAAGTTTGAAATAGACGCAAGATACAGTAGTTTTAAATTTTTGAAACAGGAGACACGTACCCTGTAATACAATACACGGTACAATCTTATCACAGACGTCCCAATGCGCATGCACGCATACGTAGAGTACACGTATTGTTTGGAAAAGTGGCGACTCGATGACAGATTCGTTAAATTCAAAATTGTAATATTGGCGTTACCATATTCTTGTGAAATTGAAGTTTGAAATAGACGATAGATGCAGTTGGTTTAAATTTTGAAACATGAGTGTGTATGTGAAACACCACTAGGGATAATACTCGTTTCTAAACTTTTAAACCATTAATTTCGATTGTTTGGAACGCTACCGTATCTATTCGTTTCAAATATAGACAGCATACTGTAAGAAGTTTCAAATTTTCGTAAATGGATCAACTCTGGCTCCCCTCCTGCTCTGCTCGAATGAGATGTAACTCCTGCGATCTACTGTGTGATTGGCAGATACTATAGAACATGTATTGGTGTAGATAGGTAGAGAAAATGAAGAACGAACGTGGAATACATGACGGAACCATCACCGATACTATGTAGTCTATGTATCCCAGAAAAGAAAGAGCGTGCGCACGTACGCACACACAAACACACGAGCTTCAAATCCGCGCGTTTCGGCGAACGGGGACACGCAAAGGATTTCAGACTGTTCCGCGAACGTTCTGTGGTCGACGACTACGGCATGAGCGTACACACACGTACACACTCTACACAGATCACATTATTTCTGAGGATATCGAACGAAGACAAACTCGAGTGGACAAACCATCCGCGTTGGGAAACTCGCGTTGGGAACACACCTCGGTCAATCTTACCACTGCGCCTGCGCGCGAGAACCAGCGGCGGGGGTGAAGCACTCGCAATTTCAATTGTATGTAACTCGTGTTTGTGTCAGTGAAGGAACGGCGACGGCACACCACACACTGAGCGAACCGGAAAAATACGGAGACAGGCGCAGGAGGGAGAGAGCGGGAGCGCTCGGAAGGCGTACAATCGAGACAGTTCGATCTGCGCTTCTCTCTCCGTCGTCACTCCATCTCTCACTCAGCAGTTGCAGTTGCTGGACTGCTGTCCCTGGCTGGCCGCCTGCTGCTGGGCGTTGAGTCGGATCTGGTCGGGGAAGTCTGGGAACTCGACGGCGTCCTGGCTCTCGCGCTGCAGCGCGTTCCTGGCGATGGTCTGGAAGGCCTGCTCCACGTTCATCGCCTCCTTGGCCGAGACCTCGAACAGCGGCACCTCGTTCTTCGACTGGCACCACGACTGCGCCCGCTTCGTGCTCACCTGCAAGCAAGCGAGAAGACGGCTCGCCACAGCTAATTGTTGACAGAACAACTGAGGTTTGAGAATAATGAAGTGTATACTGTAAAATATACACTTCAGGCCTCGATTCCAGCAACAACCTATATGCAACGATTGGACATTGCGTCTCGTTTTATTGGCAAACATGTTAGTACCCACATGGAAGTTGTAAGCGCACATTTTTGGTCACTCATCAAACTTTCTGCGGTGCACCCGACAATTGAACTTTCGGCGAATACAACTTTCACTCACCGCTTTGTTGTCCAAGTCCATCTTGTTGGCCAGCACGACGAAGGGGAAGTTTTCGGGGTCGCGCGGCGACGCCTAAAGTTTGCGACATAACATTGATTTGCGTTGGACAAAAGCACGTCGCATCTCCATTTGCCTGGATCAAGAATTCGTCCCTCCACGAGTCGAGCGACTTGAAGGAGTTGGGGTTGGTCACGTCGAAGACGAGGACGCAGCAGTCGGCGCCGCGGTAGAAGGCCACGCCCAAAGACTGGAAGCGCTCCTGGCCGGCCGTGTCCCAAATCTGTGGTGGTACTCGCGAGTGTCACCACTAGGTACCCCCTCAAACCTCGGACCAGCGAAACTCGGACCACCTGGCCTCGGACCACGGCCTCAAAGTACTCCATGATGTTCAGCCTGCTTTCTTGCCGATATCTCTCATTATGTGTAGCCAGCAGAAGACACCATTCATTTCTTCTAACATTGTTCGATACCGATGTTTCACCAATCACCATTAAGGGTGATTTTCATTTATTTAAATTTATGGTGATAAACTAATGAAAGCACCAACCCATTTGTTTCTTGCATCCAATTCCATCGCTGATATCTGTTCAGTGTTGACTGTTTCTCATGTGCAGAAATCATCGTGTTTCTCACATTGTTGGTAGATTGTCATCATTGAGAGACTGGTACAGGCAGCACATCAATTTGCGATGATCTATATGGTCTTTCATCGCTGATTATCTCCGACAATTATACTGTACTGATGTTGACACCAATTCTGAGGCATAAAGTGGCTGAAGTGTTTGCTGTAGTGTCTCTTCTGGTGTTGTAATGCTCCACTCACTTTTCCATTCCACTGTGATATCAATTCTAGATGCCGACTACTCAGTTGCATATACGAGGGATCAGTGAAGTATCATTCACATCATTGTGGGAACAGATGTATAACATGAAGCGTATGTGAGTGATGATACCACCAGTGTTGCAATGATAGCTGAGAAACAAATCGTTCAGACAAAACTCCTGCATGAAAAGTTTGCGCCATCAACACAACAGTAGAGTAGACAGCAGCGCGATGTTCTTACTGACGTCTTCCAGTGTCTGCGGTTAACGGCTGAAAACCGTTACAAACATCAGAGACGTTTTTGAAGGTGGCGTTGGTCCGAGGCGCCCGCACGGTGTGCGGGGTCCGATGCTTGCGGGGGTACATACCTGGACTGTGGACAGACTTGCTAACAAATCTCCAAAAGTCAACTCAGAGTTCCAACCTGCATAGTGACAAGGCGGTCGTCGATGACGACGTCCTTGGTGAGAAAGTCGGCGCCGATGGTCGCTTTGTACTGGTTGCTGAAGCGCTTGTTCACGTACTGGTTCATCAGCGAGGTCTTGCCCACCCTGAAAGCATGTTACCGTACCTATCCGAAAACATAACACGTAGAAACCCGATCCGGCACACGGCAAATCATTCACAAACCCGCTATCGCCCAAAATGATCACTTTGAGCAGGATTTTCTTGTGCGACATTGCTGGGGCGCTCGAGTGACTCCTCCTCTTTGGAAGTCGAGTCGCACTTCAGAAGACAATGACACGACAGACACCGAATACAACAGCTGATCGCCTGCTGTTATTTCAGTTATGCTCTGCAGATGTCCGTCCAGCTGCGCTGCTACCAGTCACGGGGGAAGGACGGGGAGGATGAATCGGCTACAAGCAGCACCACAAAGAGAGACAGCTTTTGCCTTTCGACACAGGTGACTGACTGCCTCGAGTCGAGTCCGCAAGAGCGCACCAGCTGGAGATGATGAAACGGCGAGCGGAGAATCGATTCGAGCCGGTAGCTACGGTCTCCCGCGACCGCGAATCTGTGTTACAGCGTGTGAGGCCGAATACATACGCGGGCACATGAATCGCAAGTACTGTCGAGAGTAATTGCCTGTTGGATCTTCTTGCATCCGCAACGTAGCTATCGAGGATCATTGGTACATCCGAAGTTCTGCCGCCGTAGCAACTACCCGTTCTACACTGAACCTTTGGCAGTCCTTCATCGAATCGCCAATTCTGTATCGGGTTGAGCGCGTCAGCGCTCAACCCAATTTGTTCGGCCGGAGGCCAGTGCGCCCCCGGGGACTAGGGGTTAGTACTACGTCATATAGGTAGACTTAACCGATCGGGCTGAAATTTTCACCGTAGATGTTCATAGTACCAAGAAGTATTGTCCTAAAATTTCAGCCGAATCGGTTGAGTGGTTCCCGAGATATTAAACAACAAGTGATACGTGACACTCCTTGAGTGTCAGATAGGCACTCCGCGTGATTGTTTTAGCAGACGGGGGCACAACAAGCTGTGTGTGTAAAAAGTTCAACCTATACTTTGTGTCTGTCAAATCTTGGTGAAGAGTATAGTGAGTTTCATTCGCATAATTAGCCGTATCTAGAGAAGGTATCTTGAAAACGTGTACCACAATTTAAATGCAGCTATTGCCACGATACGGTTGCCTGTACATCTGATCTAAAGCTCAGTGATATCGCCGCGTTCGCTATATGGTATCGGCATGATACGACGCCGTTGATCTGAAGTTTTATACCTGTGGGAATACGGCACATCGAAAAAAACTTGCCAACTGTTTGGTGCAGTCGTTCTCTACCAGGATTTCGTTTGGTTGCGTATTTCGCGTTATGACGCTTTTGTCAATTTATAGAATTTTGATAAATTGTGGCGTATTTCTATACAATTCCACAATTGCAAACAATTTTGTTTGTGTTACAAATCATCTGCGGTCTATGCTCTTTCCATTTCTGAAGAAATTTCGCCGCTAGTCCATCAGGCGACAGAGTCGATTTTCGACATTTTTACATTTTAATTGTAAATATCTCTAAATTGCAATATTTCAAAAGTGTAGAACCATGTCACAAACGCTTATTAGCTTACGACCTTTCAATTCCTGCATTCACATTCGTCAATAAATGACGTTCTATTTTTGTCAATTTATGAAATTTTGACAAATAATTGCGTATTTCTATGAAATTCCACATTTGAAAAAAATTCTTTTGTGTTACAAATTGTCCACGGCCTATGCTCTTTCCACTTCTGAAGAAATTTCGCCGCTAGCTCATCAGGCAAAAAAGACGATTTTCGACATTGTCATATTTTAATTGTAAATATCTCCAAATGGCAATTTTTTAAAATAGAAAAACTATGTCACAAATTCTTATTGGCTCACGACGTTTCAGTTTCTGCATTCACATTCGTCAATAAATGACGTTCTATTTTTGTCAATTTATGAAATTTCGACAAACAATTGCGTATTTCTATCAAATTCCACATTAACAAAAATTTTCTTTTGGGTTACAAATTATCAGCGGTCCGTGCTCTTTCCATTTCTGAAGAAATTACGCGGTTAGCTCATCAGGTGAAAAAGTCGATTTTCGACATTTTTGAATTTTAATTGTGAATATCTCGAAAATGCGAAATTAGCAACAGAAACGGACATCGGATCCGTACTCAGCGACCTTGACTCTACTTGACCACATATGTCACATATCTTACTTCGGTGCCACGGACGGACGGACGGACGGACGGACACACACACAGACAGACATTGTCATCCGTATATATACACCTCGCCGCGCTGAGGCGCGGCGAAAAAACCAACAAGTATTGCATCCTGTTAAATTTGTTTGTTCCCAATTTTTCCAGTGTAGAACTAGGGTCTATGGCCCGGGGTGGGCCTAAGCAGATGCCATACACTTAGAGGCCGATGTGGCGCAAGTGACGCGTTGGAGCAGGCTGCACTGACCGCTGACTGTCTATGGCCACTCACAATGTAGAATGCCAGCGGCGCCCCAATTGTACAGGCGCGCCTTATCTACGCTGCACAGCGGGGGATCCCCCGCTGGGGTGGACGGCGTCGGTTTCCGTAGTGCTACAGTACGACGCTCCTATAACTCGGTTCGATTGCGCGTGCGTAGACGCCTTTCTCAGCGCGTCTTATATGGACGGCGTACTGTAGGCGCAGCAAAATCAATGGCGGACGGTATTTTCGGATTTGCGAAATTTTACGGAGCGTGAGTATATTCGGCCAAAATCAGCAGGCTAAATACACCGCAAATCGCCAAACAAACGCCAGATTTGTGTTCTGCGGCATCAGAAAGCCCAGACACAACTGTCAACAAAACTTTGAAAATTCGACCCCGGGACCCAATTTCTGGCCGGCCGGGTGCCGAAAGCAGGGTAAAGGCGTCCCAAATCGCAAAACAAACACTGATTCGTGTTCAGCGTCGTCGAAAACCCCCGAAACAAGTGAAAACTCAATTTCGAAAATTTGACCCCGGGATTCAAAAATTCGGCGCGGCCGGGATACGGTACCTCAAAATGGTCAAAACACTTCGTCTAGACCAACTTTTAACACGGAACACGATGCAACGGTCAATTTGCCGCTAAAGGCGCGCTTTCCGGCCCAAAAATCCATTCAAAATCGAAAATCCCAATTTTCCGCTCGGGACCCGGGACTTTTGCCACCGCGGATCTCGCGAACGGCGAGACCGATCTCGGCGGTTTTGGTCTCGAATGAAAGGTAAAATGAGTGTCCAGGTCAGAAATTAAATTGGCGAGGATCCACCGTCACAAACTCGAGTTATGATTTTTTAAATGTCGGAAAAAAATTTAAAATTTTGAATTTTCTACCGTACTCCCGCGTCGGACCACCTAGGGAGCCCGTTCCTGCGATGCCGCCTAGAGGACCCAAAGGCCTACAACATACCCAAAAATCACCAAATTTGGCCCACTTTTGCTATAGTTATGGGCTATTGTTTTTTTTTTACTTAGCAAAAATTTGAATTTTTGAATTTTCGCAAAATTCGTCCACCGCCGAAATTTTTTCACCCCCCGAGCACGCTGCGCGTCGTCCTAAGCTATCTTTTAAAAAAAATTTGGCTCCCTAGGTGCTTCGTAGCGAGCGCTAGGACGTGTTATGTTAACTGTAGGCTTTACCGCTCCTATAGCACTCCTTCGCTTTTCAAGCGGCGGAGTGCCAAAAACTGTCGAAAAATTCAGCGATCTTGTACTGATTGCCATGTTTTCGGCCTCGTTCTCGCGAACGGTACTAGCTAGGAGAGTGGTTGATGGCTCGTTAGAACCGTCCACTAACCGCATTTATTATGTTAAAAAATCTCGCAGATCGGTTAAGTATTGCGGTCGTAGGCCCCGATCAAAAAAATGGCCGAAATTTTGGCTAAGTCCCGACTCCCAGACGGCCGAGCTCTGGTGGTGCAAGCTAGGGCCCCAATCGAAGTGATCCACCCAAGACCACCATAGGGCGATTAAATGTGTAGAACATTTTATCTTCCTAGGTTGTATGGTTCCTGAGATATGGAGGACCAAAGGTCAGAATCGGTACGCATCCGGGGCTCGGCTCTAGACGGCCGAGCTCTACTGGTGCAAGTTAGGGCCCCAATCGAAGTGATCCACCCAAGATTACCATAGGGCGGTTAAATGTGTATAACATTTCATCTTCCTAGGTTGTACGGTTGCTGAGATATGGAGGACCAAAGGTCAGAATCGGTACGCATCCGGGGCTCGGCTCTAGACGGCCGAGCTCTACTGGTGCAAGTTAGGGCCCCAATCGAAGTGATCCACCCAAGACCACCATAGGGCGGTTAAATGTGTATAACATTTCATCTTCCTAGGTTGTACGGTTCCTGAGATATGGAGGACCAAAGGTCAAAATCGGTACGCATCCGGGGCTCGGGTCTAGATGGCTGAGCTCTACTGGTGCAAGTTAGGGCCCCAATCGAAGTGATCCACCCAAGACCACCATAGGGCGATTAAATGTGTAGAACATTTCGTCATCCTAGGTTGTACGATTCCTGAGATATGGAGGACCAAAGGTCGGAATCGGTATGCATCCGGGGCTTGGCTCTAGACGGCGGAGCTCTACTGGTGCAAGTTAGGGCCCCAATCGAAGTGATCCACCCAAGACCACCATAGGGCGGTTAAATGTGTATAACATTTCATCTTCCTAGGTTGTACGGTTCCTGAGATATGGAGGACCAAAGGTCAGAATCGGTACGCATCCGGGGCTCGGCTCTAGATGGCTGAGCTCTACTGGTGCAAGTTAGGGCCCCAATCGAAGTGATCCACCCAAGACCACCATAGGGCGATTAAATGTGTAGAACATTTCGTCATAGCTCTACTGGTGCAAGCTAGGGCCCCAATCGAAGTGATCCACCCAAGACCACCATAGGGCGATTAAATGTGTAGAACATTTCATCTTCCTAGGTTGTATGGTTCCTGAGATATGGAGGACCAAAGGTCAGAATCGGTATGCATCCGGGGCTCGGCTCTAGATGGCCGAGCTCTACTGGTGCAAGTTAGGGCCCCAATCGAAGTGATCCACCCAAGACCACCATAGGGCGGTTAAATGTGTATAACATTTCATCTTCCTAGGTTGTGCGGTTCCTGAGATATGGAGGACCAAAGGTCAGAATCAGTACGCATCCGGGGCTCGGCTCTAGATGGCTGAGCTCTACTGGTGCAAGTTAGGGCCCCAATCGAAGTGATCCACCCAAGACCACCATAGGGCGATTAAATGTGTAGAACATTTCGTCATCCTAGGTTGTACGATTCCTGAGATATGGAGGACCAAAGGTCGGAATCGGTATGCATCCGGGGCTCGGCTCTAGACGGCGGAGCTCTACTGGTGCAAGTTAGGGTCCCAATCGAAGTGATCCACCCAAGACCACCATAGGGCGATTAAATGTGTAGAACATTTCATCTTCCTAGGTTGTACGGTTCCTGAGATATGGAGGACCAAAGGTCAGAATCGGTAAGCATCCGGGGCATGGCTCCAGACGGCCGAGCTCTACTGGCGCATGCTGGGGCGCCAGTCTTTGTGATCCAGTCAAGACCATAATAGGGTGAACAAATGTGTAAAACATTTCCTCTTTCTAGGTTGTATGGTTCTTGAGATATGGATGTCCAAAGGTTGGAACCAGTACAGTATGACATTATAACGAAATCGTAAATTCGTATAGTCGATGTTAAAATGAACGTTAGAGTGGTGATTTGTATTGGAGGTGTTGTGGGTGGACTCTAGAAGCGTGGTGGGTGACAGAATGACTTTATGACGAAATCGTAAATTCGTATAGTCAATGTCGAAATGAACTGTAGAGTGGTGATTTGTATTGGAGGTGTTGTGGGTGGACTCCAGAAGGGTGGTGGGTGACAGAATGACATTACGACGAAATCGTAATTCGTATAGCTGTCTGTGCATCCAACCTCCTGAGGCCAGACCTGTCTGTCCATCCAACCTCCTGTGGGGTTTTCGAGGACACAGAGCACGAATCCAGTGTTTGTTTCTGGATTCGAGCTGCCCTTTGCTCATGACCTCAATGGTACCCACTGTGCAAGCAGTCCTGTCTGTGTCGCCTCTCATCGGACCTGCCAGAGGAGCCCCTCCCCCTCCCGCTGAAGGTGTCCACTTCGTGGACATGGACAGGGAGTGTATTCTAGGAAAGTTCCCCCCTAGTGGGGGTAAGGACAGGTGAATTTGTTCGGGCTGAAGTTGAACAGGCTGTGTATCTCAGATGACTTCTCAGCCTCTAAGCTACACGAACAAATTCAGCGTGCTCTGTTTGCGGGTGCCAAACTCGCTTCAGAGTGAGCAGTGCAACTCTGAATTAGCACTAAGTCCTAAGTACTTCGATTCAATACATCGTGCTGCCATGTGATGGCATGGCACTATGCGCGTGGGTTAGTGGGTGCACGGACGCACGGCGCCTGTTGATGGGGAATGTTGGTGGGCGGGGGATGGGGTGGGGGGAGGGGCGGGGGTGGGTCGTTGCACTTGCACATGTTGCGCTGTGCTTACTGCATACGTTACGTTGTTTGAGTGCTGCAGTGGTAGACACCTATGAACTCGCGTTTCGTCAGTGGTGAGTGAGGCGCGTACCCGCCAGCGCGTTGCGCCTATGTGAGAACCGTCGTGCGTGTGAGCAGAGCACGCTGAATTTGTTCGTGTAGCTTAGAGGCTGAGAAGTCATCTGAGATACACAGCCTGTTCAACTTCAGCCCGAACAAATTCACCTGTCCTTACCCCCCACTAGGGGGGAACTTTCCTAGAATAAATTTGTGACAAGATGGCAACTCAGTTCCTCAAATTCGCATCGGTTCTCCTACCTATTGGCCTTCTCTGGTTACTGCTCGTGTTGGACTTGTCTCCCTGGAAGATACCTGGCTGCATCAAGAGAACTGTCGTCTACCCCTTCCCCCTCTATGCTTTGACAGTGTTAGCGGTAAGAATATTGCTAGTAAAAGATTGGCCCACAGAAAGTTTCGGTGGTGTGGTCTGTCACTGGCTGCGACCTTTCAGATCTACGCGATAGCGAACGTTGTGATTGGAGTCATGAACTTCAACGATTGCGAAGACGCCTCCAGAGAGCTGCGTAAGGTAGGTACAGTTTCTCATTATGCTGAATTTGTCCCCGATGCTAGCACTAACGTCGCAGCCGAAATTCGCGTTGGGTATGTAGCATTGCCAAATTTCGAATGGGCACTTCGGTACGGTTGTCGTCTTCAGGAGATCGAGGAAGCAAAGAGCGACCTTCAGAAGAGAGGGATAAAGATGGATTGACAATAAAGAGCTTCTTATGGTGTTGTGCCTTCGTTGAAGTAAATGATCTCCACTTCGTTGGCTCTTCTCTCGACTCGATTCTGAGGCGTCATACGACTTCATCTATCTACCAATTTTCCATCGGAAATTGATCTGTTTTCTGCAACTGACTACAGTCTCCACAATGGACGAAGAGACAGCAGATAAGCAGAGCCGCCGGGCAAAGAAGGCTCAGCCATCCCAGAAGGATGACCGTTTCGACGAGATCCTCTGGCATCCGAAGTTCCACCGGCTGCCGCGCCGAGAGAAGAAGTTCAAGGTCGACCGCCGCTTCGAGTCGATGTTCACGGACCCGAAGTTCCGCTCCGACTACCAAGTGGACAAGCGGGGCCGACCCCTGGTCTCGAGCAACGAGTCGAGCAACTTCCTGGAGCGCTTCTACGAACTGGACAAGGGCGACGACGAGGAAGCAGACGGCGTACAAAAGGAAGACGATGCCGCATCGACTAGCAGCGGTAGCGAAGACGAAGAAGCGAAGTTGGACCTGGCCAGGGGCAAGGGGAACATCTCGACGTCCTCCGACGACAGCGGCGACGAATGGGGCCCAGGTTGACAGCACGAATTGCTATGAATTGTCATTATCTGGTCGACCGCTTACAATGATTTGGGGCCAATATCGGCTGCGCGTTGTGCACTTCAGAACTGGCACCCCATGAGTTGTTGCTGTTGCGTGAGTTGTTTCGTGTGTTTCAGAAGACGAGTCTGGATTGGACGACAGGCATTGGGCGGAGCTGGACCGCGACGCCCCCTCCACTGAAGAGACGTCGAGCCGTCTGGCGATCTGCAACATGGATTGGGAGAAGTTGCGCGCCGTCGACCTCTTCATGCTGCTGCGCTCCTTCCTGCCCCGTGGCGGCCAGCTGAAATCCCTGCGCATCTATCCCTCTGACTTTGGACTGGAGCGTCTGAAGGAAGAAGACAAGACCGGCCCCCGTCCTTCAGCTGCTTCTTCAGCTGGTCAACCATGAAGCTGTCGTCCCCACCCGCCAGTGCCTTGTGCATCTCTGGGTTGTTCTGCATGAGCACCGACCGAAAATGGGCGTCAGACGCGAACGCCTCCTTCAGCTTCGTCACCTCCTGAAACTGCCACGATGGACGACGTGAACGTGGCAGATGAAAGCAATAGTTACCGCAATCATATCGGCAAAAGCAAACGAAGTATGACTACTACAAACTAGACCTCTCGAATAAGCGTCTCCTCGTCTGGAGGCGCCGGCGCTTTCTTCGCCGAGCTGCTCCCGGCGGCTGCGCCCACTTTCGGTATCTTGATCGCGCCGAAGTCAATCTTCGGCAGAGCAGAAGACGAGGCCGACGCCGCGTCGCCGCTAACGCCGGCCGCGGCGGTACCGGCAGCAGCTGAAGCGGCCTGCTGCGGTGGCGACGGGCGCTTGGTCCTGACAAGGGCCAACATGTCGTTGTCGCGGACGCCCAACTCGGTCAGCGGCTTCTTCAGGTTGTCGCGCGAGATCAGCTTGCCCATGTGGATCAGCGACAGGCCGGAGGCTTCCACGGCCGACAGACTCGGTACCTCGACCTACATGAACAGCGCAACAAGTCAAGGGAAGAATGAAGGGGAAACAGTAAGATAAGGCACCACCTGAACAAGAGGTATGAGATTCTCGGCCTCGATGTCGTCGGCGACCTCGATAGGCACCACGTCGCCGCTTTCCGTTTGTATCGTCAATTTCATGGCTACTTCTCCGCTTCCACCGTCGCTTGTGAAACAACGACACTTCCAACCGCGAAATGTCACAGATATGGTCATCCGGACCTTCGATTCGCAAAATCCTACTAAGATGATAACGCAAAATGTACTATTTCCATGCACACCTGCTCGCAATGTACTGTAGATGTTGATTCAAACGAAGATTTATATGGTGCCCCCACCCCAGTCTACATCAACTAGTAGTTGTGCAAAGACTGTTTGTTACACAGTATCGTCCGTGCATAGGCAGTGTTCAAGCAGTGGCAATGCATAGGTAGTAAGGCCAACTGTCATGCCGTCAAGTTTACTTCCCTGAGCGATTCGACGCACCGACTATGTCTTGTATGTAGTGGAGGCAGAGGCTGCGATACCCAGCTAGCTCATTGGCCAAGACAATGGCTCAATCTTGAGATTCTATAGAAGCGCTCCTCGTCTATTCATCCTAGTCATGTGTGCAGAGAGACGAGGATATGGAGCTATACGTGAAGACGGGTAGGTTTATCTTCTGTCAAGTTCCCCCAGTTGTGCACAGGCCACCATCAATTCGCAAATGGCGATCGTACATGTACAGTATGCCATTCAATTCCATCTACGGTGAGTATCGCCAGTCAATCGTTTGCAGACAGTCGGAGCAGAGGCCGTCCGGATTCTGCGGCGACAAGAATCAGCTGTTTAGGATTCTTCTCATCATCGCCATAGGCCTCGCCTTCTGCGCTGTCGTGCTCTACGGTGGGCGCCGTCGCTTGCTTTGGGGTTTGGTAGCTACGTACATACTTGGGTGTTCCACCTTTACCTGAAGATTTCTAGTCGTGCTCACTTCGACAAGTCACGAGGAAGAGAAGCTAACGAACTTGACCGCCGCCGCGCAACGGGATCTCGTGAAGCTAGCCAACGCCATCAACCTAATGCAGACTACATGGAAGGTGGGTGCCGTCATATTGGGCGTCCGACTTCGTCGCCACCCAACCTCTGGCGTATATTCATAGGCAGAGCCTGCGGGGTTGGACCAGCTCTTCATCAACCCCATCTACGAGGGTAGGACGGGCGACGAGCTCATCGATCACCTTCTATCGGTCTTCGACGACTTCCCCGAGGGCGATTCCCAGTTCGCAAAGGTCGACATTCCCGCCCACTACGACAGCAGCCTGGACCATCCGCAGTGCTTCCATACGGTAGGTGGATTAGATGCGCCTTCAACGTTTCGTCAGCGCAACATTCATGCTCTCTACGCATCTTTGTCACAGATTCGGCGAGTCGTGGACCAGGGTCGCTGCCAGGCCTGTTGGGCGCAAGCGGCCGTGGCCGTCTTTGCAGATCGCTACTGCATATTGTCGAACGTCAGCATGACCTTTTCCTCCGTTGACATCATGAGCTGCTGCAACGTCAACTGCGGCGGAGGGTAACGTGTGGTGGCGCTCGAAAGCAAAACTACTCTGTGTTACAACAATGACAAGAAACGGTTAGATCGCTTTAGCTGCGCAGCTGGCGGCTACGCGCCGGCCGCCTTCAACTTCTGGTTCACCGAAGGCGTGGTCACAGGCTGCAACGAATACGGCTGCCGTGAAGGCTGCAAGCCCTACCCAATCGCCCAGTGCAACACGCCACGGCAGATGGAGACGCTTCCGCGCTGCTACGAGCCCGACGGTGGCAAGGTGACGCCCGTCTGCGAGTGGAAGTGTCAGCCGGACTATCCTGTGACGTACGAGGAAGACAAATATTACGGTAGCTTGTTGGAGGTTGCTTCGTTGTAGTCCCCTTAGAAGGAACGTCTGCTCAAAGTGTACAGGAGAGAAGTGGTATCGCATCCACCGCAGTGAGAAAGCCATCCAGAAGGAGATCATGCTTCACGGACCGGTCGAGGCGACCTTTCGGATGCTCACCGACTTCCCCCTCTACAGATCTGGTTCGATTGGCAGAAGTACATACATACCGGTCGATATTCGTCCTGCTAACTTTGACGCAAACGGCGCTCCAAACCGCTAGTCGTAAGTGGTGTCAGTGACAAGATGGGCCTCTTCTGCGCCAGGTGTGTACAAGCCGACGGCGGGAGACGACGCGGGCCTCCATTCGGTCAAGGTGCACGGTTGGGGCGAGACGGACGACGGCGTCAAGTACTGGCTCATCATCAACTCCTACGGCACCGTTTGGGGCGACCACGGTGATGTCTAGTGGTGGATGTCCTCGTGCACTACACTACTACAGCTGCAAGTCAAGGGCGCGAACTTGCAGGAATTGGCAAGTTCATTCGCGGCAACGACACCAACCACTTCGAAGGCTACATGGTGGGCGGCATTCCCAGGATTAGGCCGGCAAAACTCACCCACCAAACGGCAGGCGAGTTACTTCGATTTCTTCACTGCGCCCGCCAGACGACACGATGACGCAAATTTGAGCCTTTGCAGGGCCAAGTGTATGATGGGATGGCAACACTAGGGACCGTGAAGTCGACGGACTGCAAACGCCTTTAGAAGGGAAGAGAATTAGTTGGACTGTAGACTATGTTCTGTCTTCGCATAGGTTCCCGTCGGCAGCTAGATAGGCTTCGTGAAACAACAACAACAACCGTGATTCGATTCAAGGTTGGCGTCTATTTTCATGCTAAACGCGCTGTAGAGATGCGACGATGTCCGTTGTTGAATCGATGAAACAGGTATGCCGAAGGATATGTCACCGATACTGATTGCGTGGCTTGACTACGGCACGCTATGCTCACCCTCGCTGCTTGGATGGGTCGAGTGGGCGTGGATACAACTTCAACTACAGTATTCTTTCTCGTGGTGTGGGAACGTCTGCGTTGGTGCATTGTTTGCGTTTGGAACACTCAGTGGTATATGCACCGTATACACTGCTACAATGTTCATGGTACAGTCGCTCGCGTAGACAATCCCTGCGAAACTGCAAAGAAAAGAATTGTGTTTCGCGACGGAATGGCGGAACTACATATGAAGAGTTAGCTTTCGAAAATTTACTGACTGCAGAGAGTGACCCGACTTTACCCGCGCTCTTCCTTACTTCAATGAGTGCAGCCATCGGTACATGCACCTTACGACGCACAACGGTGCCTACTCGTGCAGTGTAACTTCTCGCACACACCTGACACTGTATAGTTGGGCCGCTGCATTGCAGCGTTGATATAGTCGTCTTGTAGTGCTGCACTGTGGTGGCACTGCCTGTGCGCATGGCCAGATCATTGCCTTGAAGGTCCACCACCATCACGACAAATATGAGTTCTGAACGTGGTTATGGTACAATAGATGGAGACGTGTAAGCTAAATTATGTGATTAATTATTGTTGGCGAGTTAGCGACTCAATGAGGAAATGAACTGATGCCATTTCAGACAACTGCGCCCGCGCTCGAACAAGAACAACCTGTTCTGGATCGTTCTTATCGTCGCTATTGGCCTGGGGTTTTGCGGAGTTGTGACGTATGGTGAGTGCCTTGCGGGGTATCTGCCATCTTTCGTTGGAGATCGACTGAACTGATGATTACATGAAGTTCTTCAGTTGTTCTCAAGTCGAACAGAGCAGACACTGGCGAGATGGGACGCCTGCGGGCGACCACCGAAGAGGAGCTGCTGGAACTGGCCAAAGCCATAAACGAGATGCAGACGACCTGGAAGGTACATATTATGTCGCAACTCTCTTGTGCAGCTGTGAATAGAGACAGGCCATTGGTTGCCTGCCACAAACAGGCGGACATCAGTAGGCTGGACCAGCTGTTCATGAATCCCATCTACGAGGGCAGAACGGGAGACGAGTTGGTACGGCACCTTCTCGACGTCTTCGACAGCTATCCAGAGGGCGATTCCCAATTCGCCAGAGTCAGGATTCCTAAACACTACGACAGCAGCGTTGCCCATCCACAGTGCCGCGACACGGTGGGCTGACCAGTCCATACTTCAGTGCCTTGCGATAGTGACGGCAATTCTGAGTGTATCCGTTTGCTCAGATTCTGCGAGTGGTGGATCAAGGACGCTGTATGGCTTGCTTCGCGCTGGCCGCCGTCGAGGTGCTGGCCGACCGCTACTGCATCATGTCGAACATCAGCAAGTCCTTCTCCGCCGTCGACGTCTTGAGCTGCTGCAACGTCAACTGCGGCGGCGGGTGCGCCGCCCTCTGTCGCCTTCTTTCAAGATGGAACGTTTGACGCAAAGAAGCTTCAGATGTGAGGCCGGCGGCTACGCCCCGTCGGCCTTCAACTTCTTCTTCACGGAAGGCGTCGTGACGGGCTGCAACGAGTACGGCTGCGACCAAGGCTGTAAGCCCTACCCCATCGCGCCCTGCACCACCAGACTGCAGAGGGAAAGTCTGCCGCGCTGCTACGCGCCCGGCGGCAGCAAGATCACGCCCGTCTGCAAATGGGAGTGCCAACCCGGTTACCCAGTGCCCTATGACGAAGATAAATACTACGGTAGGGCCACCGGTCACCCTCGTTATCTGCTGAGTATCGACCCCCAATACGATAACGCGCGGCCGCACTTCAGTGGAGAAGTGGTACCGCATCCACCGAAGCGAAGAGGCGATCCAGAAGGAAATCATGCTCCACGGGCCGGTCGAGGCGACCTTCGACATGCGAGCAGATTTCAGCCTATACAACTCAGGTTGGTTGTTGGAGTGCATCAAAAGTATGACTTACAATTCCAAAATGACATCCTCCAGGAGTCTACAAGGCGACAAGCGGCGGAAAACTGAACCTGCACTCCGTCAAAGTCTACGGCTGGGGCGAAACAGACGACGGAGTCAAGTACTGGCGCATCGTCAACTCATACGGTACTCGCTGGGGACAAAACGGTTGGTGGAGCATAATTTGGAGATGCATAATTCGATGGACGGCTTCCACCGTTTTCCAGGCCTTGGCAAATACGTTCGAGGAGACAAAGAGAGCTATTTCGAAGGCTACTTGATCGGCGGCATCCCGAGGATAAGGCCTGAGCCTAAGAACCTGGCGTAGCCTACAAGGACACTGCTAGACGCTGTCTTGTGTAGAATAGAAACACAATTGTTCCGATGATGGGCCACAGAGCTCCACAAGCGTTGCATTTGGCAAAACCAGACACCTCTGGCACAGTGGCAGAAGGAGAGATGAAGCTGCAAGCGCCAGTTTCAAATATGATCACAACTTTCTCTTCACAAGACGCGTTTCCAACAGAGTAAAGTAGCGCGTATCACAGTTGCCTACCCACCACCGAATGGAAGCAGCTCTAGGAAGACAAAAGGGCCTGAATGGTCCAAAGTGAATTGCCCAATCCAAACGCATGTCTATCACTTCTTCTGAGCAGTCATAATCTTGGGGAGGTTGTCGCGAAGCACCTGGGGGACGGCGCGCGCGTAGGCGCCCAAGTCGATACCCGGCCCCACGGCCAGTACGCCGGCGCTGTTCATTCGCTGCACCGTCGAGTGGTAGTCCATTTCGTCGCCGTGCATGTCAGTCATGCGACCGCCTGCAACAATTAGCTGTGGTCATGCATCGACGCATGCGGAGTGCCCAGTATACGGCAGCTACTGTACTGCTACCTGTTACGCTTGCCCTGCAAACTTGGCGGCCCCCTACACTACTGGAGCCTACATCATCTTCTTGCCTGAGGCGAGAAGCAGAGCCTCTGGAGCGCAGGTGTCCCACTTCTTGCAGCCGAGACTGGCGAAGACGTAAGCGTGACAGCCCTGCAGCGTGCACAACACCTTGTAGCCCGCTCCGCCCACGCGCAGCACCTGCAACAGGCAAAGAGAAGGATGAAGATGGAAACGACCAGGAAGCCAATCATATGGGCAACGACTCCAGCATACCTCGTCACAGAGGCCCACGCTCTTCATCGTCTCCAGCGTCTCGTTCACCGCCGCCGTCGCATGGCTTCGGGTGGTGACGAGCGTCTTCTTGCCTGCGCGAAGCACAAAGCGCATTTCCAAGGGTGTAGCAGGGTGCTGACCTACAGACAGAATCCATCAATGGATGTCGGTAGCCTACCGTTGGCGTCGGCAGGCTTCACTTCCAGGCCGAAGATGCCCAGACCCGGCACAGCCCAGATGGTGCGCCCGGTCGACTCCTTCGAGGCGCCGTCGTACTCGTAGAAGGGCTGGTGGACGACGCCCGCGATGGGACGACGCGTGCGGTTGCTGGCGATCCCGATCAGCATCGTGACTTGGCGCAGAAGCTCCCCTGGAACCGAGGGAACGACTTCTCAACCGAGCCGGGGAAACACTCGCGCGGAAAGGGTACCGGGAAAGGGTAGCGGCCTACCGTCGCTATTCTTGACGCCTTCCGTGAACTCTTTGGTGCCATCCAGAGGATCGATCCAGACGACAACCTGAAACGGTGCAGACGCGACCGATTACGACGAAACGAGCGACCATCGTTATTTGTACATGGAAGCTGTGGATTTCAGCGTTTATTCAGTCCAACTCACATCTTCCAGAGCGACGTCCTGCAGCTCTTTTGGAACGTCGGCAGCGCTGATCTTGCTCAGCACGTCAGGGGACAGCTCGGCAGTCACCTCGTGCACCTCCGACTCCTTCTCCTGAACCAAGAAGTCGTCAAGATGTCACGTGACGATTTGTCGCTACACGCTGTTGCTCAGACAATACGGCAAGTTACACTTCGGTTACAAGAAGTGGTCCAAAGTCCACCTCTTCGCCGATGATGGCCAGTTTCTCGTCGAAGACCGAGCGCAAGGACTTCGCAATACAATACTGAGCAGCTCTGTCGGCTTCGGTTTGAAGATCGTTCCACCCTTTGTTCACGACCTGAGTACACGACGGGTAGCACACGGTATACCGTTACTGTATCTATAACCACGTCACAGAAAAGTGCCGCATACTCCTAAGTCGCCGGACTTCACGATCCTCTTGACGACTTCGCTAGCTTTCTCAACTGAACTGACGCTGGAGGCGACTAGCCTGACCAGAAAGCAGTGATCGTCGGCCATGCGGGAATATGACCTGTTCTGGAGAAACTTGGTGGCGTCGCGGGCAAAATACTTTACTTTCTCCGAACGCACGAGTAGAGTAATAAAGCGACGAGCGCTCGTAGGAACCGCCGTCTTTGTAGTTTCTCTTCGGTCGCGCTTCCTCTAACGCAGCTCTTTTGCCAACGCAATTGCTCAGTTCCGCTCGCTTGAATTGAATGGGCGGTAGGTATATATGCGGACTAAACGCGACATCAAAGCAGTTACCAACCCACGCACCATGCTTCGAGCGACAGTGGATGACCAAGCGGGGCAAAAACAGCAAGAAGGAATCACAGGAACGTCAGTGCTATCGTTTGGATCACAGTTCGTTCTTCTTCTTCTTCAGGGGTTGTACTCGATGGGGATGTTCTTGCGGCGGACCATGCCGTCTCCCTGGAACCACTCGCGGCGGAACTGCTTGGCGGCTCCTTCGGGGGCGTTGGTCCACTCGACGGTGACGCGGTCGTTGTTGGTGTCGGCGCTGGCGTAGTCGAAGGCCTCGCAGCTGACGGCCAAGAGCACAGACTCCTTGGGGTCGAGCACGCCGGCGGGCGGGTCCACCTGCAGGCGCTGCATGTTGGTCGTCTTGATGGCCCAGCCGATGCGCCGACTCCCGTCGTTCTGCACCGCCACGTGGTAGGTGTGCTTGTCCGAGAAGGGCGCGTTGTACACCAGCTTGGCGTGGGGCTGCGTGTTGATGTCGCCGGGAGGAACCGATGCCATCCTTGCTTGCCGGTCTTGTCGTGACTTTCGAGAGCGCGCTTTGCAAGTTTCGTAACAACGGCAAAGTAAAAGGAAAGAAAATGGGGTGTACATCTAATCGTAACTGGTCAAGTGCTATGCTGCTATCATAAATCCGTTTCTGAAATGCATGGCATGTAAAGTGCCCTGCTGCGCACTTCTTTCGAGTTTCGACGTTAGGTACTGTCGAGAGCTGGTCGCATGGAACGAAATGAACGTTGCAACCGGCTGGAAATCTGGTCGTTCTTCTCCGCTTCTGCTATATACTACGTACCGTGCTATGTACATACGTACTGACTGCGGGTGGAAGTTGCTTGCTGCACCGCTCGGGGCGTGTATCAGTAATAGACGCTCATTCGTGAACAGCTGAGCATGACGGCATTGTAACAGCGTAAAGTATTTCATGGATAAGCGATGCTTTCTCATAAACAAACGCACTGGATAAGAAATCATCTAGTACACTTGACTGGGTGGCGTTATCGACTCGCGATCACTCTTACACTTAGGTCCTAGGATATTTTACGCATCCGTCGAATACTGTAACTTGTTGACGCAAACGTGACGTGACGCATACGTAAAAACATGACGTTTTTATGCTTTTGTTGTGGCCAGTTGACGTTCAGGCCACTTCTCAGCTGTGTGAAGCGCGAAAACGTGAAGTTTAGTGTTGAACGCCGAGTTGCGAAGTGCAGTGTCAGAGGTGAAATGGCGACTAGTTGAAAAGGAATGTTTTGGAGAGTTTATGTGTGATAACTATAAGTGTTGGAGCGCGGCCTTCCCTTCGCTTTCGCAACTGCGAAACCATCTATCTGGTAAAGGTCCATTGCATCCTCCAGGACTCAGCTGCGACGTCCGCGGAAAAGTGTTCACCGAAAGGTTCAGTTCAGAGACATACAGGATCTCTGCACTCACATCTCTGAAGAGCACGAACTGGCCGAGTCACTCTTTCGTCTTCCTCCACTTTCCAGGTCGACAATGCTGTGTTGGTGTACTGTGGCTACGATTTTGTACACAGGTTTGCTACTTTAAGGCGCCAAAGGAGGTCTCCACTCTCCAGTAGAACGTGGAGAAAGGATCCACTGGAGTTGGGCTTCACTTGCACCGCCCACGCAGTCGTCACGACGGACGGTGCTTGCTAGGTACTGGACGCGTCAGCGTCCGCGCCTGTCTTCTGCACTACGGCCACGACTCGGCTCTGGCTCGCCTGCACCAATAGCCCGCTGTCTGGGACTTCATTGTGGAGCAGCATTTTCGTAGGGTCTAGTCGTAGGGTGCAGCGTATACAGAATCCCTACCATTCTATACAGTAAACTTACAGTATACACAATGATATACTGATATGGTATGGTATACTGATATGGTATGGTATACTGATATGGCGCTACTAACTTCCACCCACAGTGTGGACACTATAGAATAACTCTTGAAGGTTCGTCCTCTCTGGTACTAAGGAGCGACGGACGCGTGGCATCAAATACAGCGTGGACCGCATCTCCGACACCTGTGACTACCGAGTCTTGTGCAGCGAGTGCCACGTCTGTCCCGACCCTTTTGCTGCGTCTGTCCCGATGGCCTGCTGTCTACGTCCATCTCGTGCAGCAGCTGATGTCTCTGCGCGCGGCTGGCGCTTTGGGAGACGCGGCGCAGTGTCGCGCCATGGCCCGCGCCAGCTGGAAGACGAGCCTGCGCCCTTTGAGGTGGCCCTCTGCGCGCCTCTGCACGCCGCCAGCAGCGGTTCTTCGGTTGAAGAAGGCGACCGGGAGAAAGCGGCGGAGCTGCTAGAGTTGTAAATTAATTCACAAGATTGAATCCCTGATTATCAGCGAGTCTTACTTGTATTTTTTGGAGGCGGTCAAAGGGCAAACAACGGCCCTCCTGAATCTCCTTAGGCGTGAAAGTACCGCGCCCTCGTTAGAGTCGAGGAAACGACCGCTGCCGCATAACAGGAAAGTCGAGAAGCAGCTTCGAAAACACTTGATTTCAACTAGTAATTTGTTACTTGCTTTCGCGGTTTCTGTGTTGCACGGTTCGGAAAACAGAAGCGGTTGTTCCGTTGGAAACTTGGTTGCAACATCGTCACTCAGTGCGTTACAACCAGCTCGAAAACGAATGATATCGAATGACACTAGAGAAAACTCGCGAACAGTGTGAAATCAATTGATTTGTGTACGCATGTGCGCAAATTGGTCACTGTTTGCGTTTGTTTGGGATGGAAGAACGGATGGTAGCAAATACTGTTTCAAAACACTGTTTATTTGGCGCTTGCCTACTCTCTAACAGGATTACAGTTTAAATTCAATCTGGTCTCGAACGGATTACCTGAAAATATGCTACAGTAACTAGGGACCTAAGTGTAAGAGTGATCGCGAGTGGCAATATCGACACTTTCCGCGGAAACTTTGGAAACGCGGCGAGTTTCTTTCTTGAAAGCCAGGTCGCTTCTTCAGAATGGAGGAAGCAGTCGATGGGAAGAGGTCGCAGCGTTCGGCGCCGATCGTGACTGGAATCTCGCCGAAAGAGGGCGTTCCCGGCACCCAAATCGTCATTCGCGGCGAAAACTTGGGCTCAGGCCTGGGCGACATCGTCGGCCTGAGAATCTGTCAGACGGACTGCTTGCTGAGCTGTCGCTGGGAGTCGTCGCACAAGCTGGTGGCGCGAGTGGGGAAGCCTCGCGCCAACCGAGGCGGCCTCGGCGACATCGTCGTCTCTACGCGCTCGGGAGGCAAGGGCACTTCAACCGTCCAGTTCCGCCTCTACACAGTGGCCGTCGGTAAGTGATTGGGCGGGCTGGAGAAGCAGGATCGAAAATATAGGTGCAGGCGGGGGGGGGGGGGAGAACCCCCCCCCCCTGGCCATGGCCCTCAGGAAATTTTTCCGGAGACCCCCCCCCCCCCCCCTGGCATCCGAAATTCGAAAAAATCCGGAAATTTCGAAACTTTTCTTGAATCTTTGGTAGTTTTTGGTCCTATTTTGTCCAAATTTTCGCCTGCGGCGCTATATTTCGTCTATTTATGCACAAATTAGCATGTTTTTGACCAAAATAAGACGTTTTAGGCACATTTTTGGCCATTCTGAATTGATTTTCCGGGTACCGGGACCCCCCCCCCCCTCTCGAAAATTTTCCTTAAGAAGAACCCCCCCCCCCCGGCCTCCGGGTGGCCTGCACCTATGATCGAAAATTGCTGACTTCAATCCAATCCAGGGGTCGCGTACTATTGTAACTCGTTAGATTTGGTCGCCATTCTCTCGTGCTGTTTCTACCAAGCAAGCGATACGATCGTCGACTTCTTGAAGGCATCTACCAAGAGAGCGCCGTTTGGGTGGATGAGTCGCGCTCCTTCGTAGGCAGGGAGCCGCCGGCCGGCCTGCTGGCTGCCGCAAGGAGCGACACTGCCGGCGCCGACGACCCTTTGGGGATCTCAGACGAGGTGGAAGGGTGGGTTTAGTATACTTGACTTCTCTTGTAGCTAGGGTCAGTCAGGTTGTTTACAATCGCAGTTAGCAGATCGCATTTCAGAGGCGCAGCCGGCCTACCTCCAGAGTTGGCTGACCTCTTTCCTGACGGGAGTGCCGACATGCGCCTGAAGAATTTTGTCCCTCAGCTCTACCTTCTGAAGAACCACAAGAACACCAGGTAGGGGCTATTGCCATTGTCAGTGCGCTGTTCTGCTTCGCGATCGCCGTCCCATGTTGTCGTCAGTCTGTCGGACCTGAAGACTGGGCTGGCCTACATGCAGCGTCAGGCCCACTCACAGCAGGAGGGCCCGGAGGAGCTGCTGCGCTCCAATCTCTCCTCCTTCATCAGCTGCGTCGACTCCCTCGCCAACATGAAGGCGGGCATCGACGAGCTGGCCGCTACTTCCACAGGATGGCCTCCCACCGCCGACCTGGAGGACAAGGTAGCGCTTAGCTTTTGTTCGTATCCTATACCGTATAGCTTGCGCTTTTGTTCCGACGTCTTCCGCGTGTCTAGATCGGGCGCTGCACGAAGGGTGTGGAAGGTCTCTTCAAAGACGTGCTGGAGAGGAAGGAGAGGGCGGACGCGACGCGCAATGCCCTCTCGGTGTTGACTCGCTACAAGTTCCTCTTCTTCCTGCCCCACAACATCGAAACGAATCTGCAGAAGGTAGTAAGCGGCCGCATTCTATGAAGACGTCGTGGCTAGCGGCAGTGAGGAAAGACGCGTCGCCCAACTTCAGGGCGAGTATTCGTCCGTTCTGAACGACTACGCTCGCGCCAAGTCGCTCTTCGCCGACTCGGAGGTGCCCCTGTTTCGCGAAGGTGCGCCTCCTTATCCCAGCTGCTGGGTAACAACACAGCGCAGCGCATTGTCTCATTCCAGCGATGCAAGAGGTGGAGAAGCGGATGGCGCAGTTCCGCGACCGGCTGAAGGAGAAGCTGTTGGAGATGCCAGGCGCCCAGCAGGCGGAGCAGAAGGAGATCATTCGCTTCCTGCTGATGCTCGAGAGCGACAGCGACCCAGGCTGGGACTGCTTGGAAGCGCACTTCCAGTGGCTGGAAGCCACCCTGTGGGAAGAGCAAGAGGCGGCCGCCTCCGCCGCCCAAGCTGCGCGTATGCTATTTTCGATGGTTGCGTGATCTGTTGGAGTGTTATCCTATGTAGCTTCCGCCTTCTTCAGTGGATGTCTCCCTACACAGCTCAGGCGCCGAGTCAGACGCCGAAAGTCGACACTGTGGGTTTGCCCTTTCTTATTTCGCCGTGTAGGGTAGTTCACTGCTGTAGCGTTGCTTCTTCTCTTCAGCGAGTCTGATGGACAGTCGATTCGCCTTTGTCGACAACGTGCTCAACTTTCTCAAGAAGCGCCTGCCGCCTTTCTGGAAGTTCGCGCAGGCATACGTTGGCGGCACTCTGACCGGCCAGCAGAAGCTCTACCGCGAGGACGAAGTCGAGGTGCGCTGCGCTGCAGTCTAACCTGCTTCGAATTGCCTGAAAGCAGAGAGTGTTCTATCCAATTCGGTGTAATGCCTAGACGGTAGGCGTGCTAACGCAGAAGGAACTGTCGCTCGTAACGCTAGAACCTTCCACATTCACTGTTCGCTCGCACTCTTCTGTACTAGGCAATCCAGCGCTCTCCTTCAGGGCATGCTGACGAGTCTGGCGAGCCTGGCCTGCTGGCAGATCATCCACGCATTGTTGACCGACTCGGTTCCTCCGCGCGTGTTGGAGAAGTACGAGCAGCGCTTCGTCGCCTGGCCGGCCGCCACGGACGGTCGACCGGTGGGCGCCGAACTCGAGCGCATGATGGCGACGGTGCGCCAACTGCGCGCCGCCCTCGTCCACCTCTACCGGGCCGAGTTCAACGACCAGCAGTTGAGCCCGCTGCGCGAGCTGAGCGTCACCCTGCGCCTCAACTGCGTCTCTCGGATTGTGGACAACGTCGTCACCAGTGAGCTAGTCGAGTCTTCTTCTTTCGTGCGTTCAGTGGCATCGACTGCGCCCATGCGCCACAGCCTGCCGTCCTCTTCAGAAATCCACGCGTTGGCGTCTCGCGAGAACTGGAAGCTGGAAACTTCGGAAGACCAAGGGTTCGCGAAGACTCTTCTGCCAGACCTGTTCGAAACGCAGGTGCTCAGAGCGCTCTTTTACAACGACATATGGCCCGATTTGATGACTAAGATCATCCACTTATTAGATCTCCGACTGCCTGCCGCTGGTGGAGCAGATGCTGTCGACGAAGCAGGGCTTCGAGCGCGAACTGGACCTGTTCTCCAACGAGAAGTTCCGCCGCATCCTATTGGAGGGCTTCGAGACCATGGTGGCGTCCTTCAAGACGACCCTGGAGAAGACGGCCCGTCTGGAGGAGACGTCGGCCGGCGCCTACGTCAGCGGCGTGCGCGACAGTCGCCTTCTGATGACGCTGGCCAACTGCGACTACGTTCTACGTCACTCGACGAAGGCCGTCTGCGACAAGTTCGCCGCCAGCGGCGTCCCCTTGACGCACTGGCTTCTCGAGGTCAGCGGAGAGCTGTTAGGGCTGCTACTGTTACAACGGACTAGAATTGCTGCTTTGTAAGTTGAACGTTGACCTACTTACCGTTATTGGAGCAGTTTACTCTTCTCTCTCTATCCTCTCCTCCGTTCTCTCACACGGGATGCGTAGGCGGCGATGGGCAGCGGCAGAAAGAGAGCGAGGTAGTTGTTATCATCATCATGCAGTGCTGTTTGTCTGTGGATCACTATTCTTCGTTGTCGTCTTCTTCTTCTGTGGAGTCGTACTCGAACATCTTGGTAGGGACGTGACGCAGCGTGCTGTCGCTCTCTTTCGAGAGGGAGGGCGTGTCGACGTCGGGGAAGTCGTTCAAGTCGATGTCTTCTTCTTCTTCGCCTTCCGGAAAGATCACGCTGATCTGCAGGAGAAACAATGACTCTCTCTCCCTTCGACGCAGTATTAGAAAGAAGGAAGATTACCTTCTGCAGGTTGGCGGTAGGCTGGTCGTCGGCTGAGTCGAACACCTCTGGGGGTTCACTTTCTTTTTGTGAACTTGGCGGTGGCTTGGCGACGCCCTCCCCGCTGGCGTCATCGCCGTCGGAAGCCGCTCGATCGCTCAGACTCATTGTCCTGAACAGCGTCTGTGTAGATACGTAGTTGGATGCGGGAAGGAAGACGTCAGTGTACGAAGCGAGAGTCGCACTTCGACTGGCTCGCTCGTTGGACTTTGGCCTCCATCGACTCGACTGTGGATGGCGAGTCGGCAGCCGCCTTCTTCTTCTTCTTCTTCTGCTCCGACTTGTCCGGCTGTCGCTTCGATTGTTGGCCTTCCTTGGCACTGAAAAATGATAGACCCTATTTGACACCTGTTGGCAGTAGCTCATTGCGATAACAGTTTGGCGACACACCTCTCAGATTTGCTCGTCGATTCGGCCGACGGCAGGCGGAATTTGATCGAATCAGCGGTCGCTGCGGCCTTGGTTCTTCCTGATTGCTTGGACTTCTGCGTCTTTCGCTCTTTGGCCGCCGACTTCTTCCCTTTTCGCTTCCTGTCGGCCGCCGTTGGCGACGTCTTCGAGGAACTATCATCGTCGTCGCCGTCACTGCTGCTGTCTGTCGACTCGTTCTCCGTCCCAGTTGTCGCATTTGACGTCTCCTCTTCGAACCTCCGCTTCTTTACTCTCTTCTGATCCTCACTTCTTCTGGCCTTCTGCGCTGCCGTCGCCGACTGGCGCCGGTCCGTCGTCGGCTTCTTCCGCTGCGCCTGTCGGTTGCGCCCTCCGTCTTTGTCGTCTTCGTTGTGGTAGTCGCTCGGCTGGGTCGTCAGCTCCTTCCCAGTGATGGTGGTGGTAGAGCTTCCGGCACTCTTCAACGCCGGCCCCTTCTTTGGCCTCGACCTTCCGACGTTCGTCGCGCCATCGCGTCTGTTGGTCGGGAAGCTGGGATGGCCGCTGGTTGTCGAGCCGCTCGGTCGTAGGCTGTCGTCGATGTGGCTGCTGCGCGTGCGTCTTCCGACGGCCGGTTCGCGTCTGTCGGCGGGCGCCTTCCGAGGCTGTCGGCTTTTGCTTGGCAGCTGGTGGGGCGTCGCTACTCTGGCCTTCCGCCGTCTTCCTTCTCTCGTTGACGCCGACCTCTTCTTCTTCTTGGATCGGTAGCACATGGCTTGGCGCTTCGAATCTGGATGAGGCTAAACTTCTGCCTTATTTCTTCTAGATCGCTATAGTTCTAATTTATCTTTGAATTTTGAATTGAGTAAACAACGACGATGTCGCTTTCAACAAGAAGATTGCAGTTATGGATGCTTTCAGAAGTGTCGCGAGACGTACGCGACTTTCCGGACGCGACTATTCAAGTGCTACGGGTCCTCGAAGTGCGCGCCCTTCCAGCCGCTGATCGCCTCGCTGCGCTACGACTCGGTCACCGACATCTTCGGTGGGTTGGTGCGGAGCAAGCGCTTCAAATCGAGTCGCCGAAGGAAGCGCCGCACCCTTTCTATGTTGCTTCGTTGTCGCAGGCGTGAGCAACGGCGTCAAGGACCTGGTGCTGTGCGTGGTGTCGGTGCGCGCCGAGACCTTCCTGCTGGCGCCCCACTTCAGTCAGCAGATCGTCTCGCTCGTCGTCGCCGTCTGCGCCGAGCAGCTGGCGCGCTCCTTCGCCGACCAGCTTCCCAGCGACCGCAAACTGTCCAGGCTGGCCGCCACCCAGGTGCGATCAACTGCCCACTCGAGTGGCGACCACCTACCGAACTTAGAGCTGGACTTCTACTTTTGGGGAATGGGCTCAGTATAGTACGCTTCCATACAAGTTTCCATACATCTCGAACTGGCAGGCGCTGCTGGACGTGACGGCCTTTGAGAAGGTGCTGGAGCCCTTTCTGGCGGAGAAGGCCAAGGAAGCGTTCTCCAAGATCGGCTCGGAACTGACGGCGCTCAAGGCTGACGAGCGGTGAGTTGCTGCCTGAAGATTCTGTGCTACCCCCAGTGTACATACAACGTTGGAAGCCCAACTCGTTTCAGAGCCGCCAAGCAGTATCTCCAGGCCTACTTGGCGAAGACGAGACTGACACTTCTCAGTCTTCAAACGGCCAATAAGACGTCGACGTCATAATAGAAGCCTTGCTGTGTCGCTGCATACTGCTATGTCGCAATCAATGGCAATGTGTGTACTGCACTATTTATGATAGGTGGCTGTCATCTACTCTGTGATAAAGAATAGAAGTTGACTGCACCGGGTGCGTTTATCAGGGCAGTATGTGTTGTTCTGAACGTCGTCTCAGATTTCCTGTTGGTTCAATGCTATAGAATTTTGTTGTGCGACTGTGGCAAGTTGACCACTTAGGTCGGCGGGCTAGCGAAGATGCCGCTCCGTATGATCAAAGCCAAATTCCGCAGCAAGGTCCCATTGGTTCGGGGCAAAATCGGCGAGCTCGCCATTATCGTGCTGACGTTTCTTTTGGCCATGCTGGTTGGTGCGCTTCCTCGCAGTGTTAGTGGGAGATTTCTACACTGGCGTCGGTTCTTCAGCTGCTCCAAGTGCTGCTTCCCGACCGCTACCACAAGTCGCGCCGGCGGCGCATCTACAACGTGATCTGCATCGAGCTGGCCGGCGTCCTCACCGACTTTATCGTCTACCGTCGATTGGTGGCGCTCTTCCAGCTGGACAACCAGTGGCCTCTGGGCCGCCTGCTGCTCCGCCGGGGATTCGGCGGCGGCTCTCGGCCCTTCCGCTGGCCCGGCGACCTCTTCAAGACGGCCGTGCTGCTCTTCCTGCTGATGGCGCACCTGAGCTTCCTCTTCTTCCACCACACGCCGCCCGGCTGGTCGCCCGCCACTGCCACCCCACACTGGTTCGTGCTGGCCTGCTTCCTCTGCCTGGGCTTCTACCTCCATCTGGCCTTCATCCTGCTGCTGGTGCTGCTCCTCGAGCACGTCGTCGGCCCCTTCGTCAACCACCGACTGCCCAATCACCCGGCCGTGGACCTGCTGCTGCGCAAGCGCAAACTCCACACCACGCTGTCGCTGCTGGCGGCGGCGCTCTTCTCCTTCGTCTGCGTCCTGGTCGCCCAGGCGCCGCCCAGAGTGGTCACGGTGACGGTGGCGCTCAGCGACCTGCCGGCGGAGCTGAGCGGCTTCCGCATCGCCCTACTGACTGACATACACATTGGACCCACCGTCGGCCGAGACAGGGTCAGAACTATGGTCGATCTGGTCAACCTGCAGAATCCGGGTTGGATCCACGTCGCGCCTTCTTCATTAGACAGTGCTGCAGTTGAGCCTCTGAAGACATTTCAGACTTGGTAGCACTGTCGGGTGACGTCGTCGACGGAGAGGAGTCACATTGGCACCGTGCGACGGACCCCTTGAGACGTCTGAAAGCGCCTCATGGAGTCTACTATTCCACAGGTACACACGTGGAGCTGCGCAGCTTCCGTCTACTCGGTGGGGGGGGGGGGGGGCGGTGCTTCACTTGTCTAATGCCTGCTTGTTTCGTCCTTGAAGGAAACCACGAGTACTACCACGGGCACATCGACGAGTGGATCAAGATCCTCAGGAGGAACGGCATCCAGACGCTGCGCAACGCAAATGTCAAGATTCGGAAGCATCGCTGGTCACTCTCCTACTTCTGCTTCGGGGGCGTGGACGACCTCGACGCGGGCAGAAGCGGGTGATACAGAGATGCGCTTGTTCGTGATATTGTAGCTTCGATGGCATCAATGTTTTGGTTGCTGCAGGCTGCGAGGTCACAGCATGAATGTGACGAAGGCGCTGGAAGGGTGCGACCAGCAGCTGCCCTCCGTCGTCATGATCCACCAGCCGAACGGCGCCAAGTTGGCTCTGGACGACCCGGCGCGCGGCAGCAGCCGACTCGATCTCGTGCTGGCCGGTCGGCGATAGATGGCGCTTCTTCAGTGCCTTCCTCCCATCTTCCTGTCGTATTCAGGCCACACGCACGGCGGCCAGTTCTACGTGTTCTACCCCTTGGTCTACTTGATCAACACCTACTTCGCCGGCTACTACCGCCACTCCTCGGGCACGCAGATCTACGTGTCGCCCGGCGTCAACTACTGGGGACCGCCCATGAAGGTCTTTCGCATGAGCGAAATCAGTATCATCGTACTCAGAAGGGCGCCCTCTTAGCTCCTCTCGCTCTAGACTCGCTCCTACCGCTGCTCAATTCTCAGAAATCTCGCTCTGTTGCCCTGGTAGAAAGTTGCTCCGCCCGCATTCTAGGCACACGGCTCCTGCTTGGGATTCTAGTCTCGTTCTTTGTCGCGCGTCGCTCCTTGTTGTGTGTTGTCTCGACTCGCTTGTGTAGGGCGCTGCCCCGATTCTCTCGAGAAGTTAGTGGTTCTGTTATTGTTGAGAATGAGTTTCTGGCTGCTTGTTTTTCGTGTAGTTGCGCCCTTCCTCTAGCGCTGGTTCCGCATTCCTTGCCTTCCACCCGCTGTTTGGCCGCTGTGTCTGGGAAGGCTTTTGTCTGTGATCAGTATTCGTTGCGTGACTTTCATGCCTGCAGTGTTTTTTTGATTGTTGTTTGCTCCGCTGCCTTGTCGTTCGAGTAAACGTTTACCTACCCTGAACGCTATAGTGTACCGTTGGCTGCTCGTTTCCAACGACAGCGATATTGTGACTTCCCTATTCCCGAACCAACCCAACGTGATATGGCAGCTTCTCTAGCAGCGTCGCCATCATGACGGCTTGGGGCGCGAAGAGCGCCGGCGTCGTGAAGATCGTCCTCTTCTACATTCTCTGCTTCCTGCTGCTGCGACTGATCTTCTGGTTCCTTGTGAAGGAAGCTGCCGGCGCCGGGCAGGCGCGCATGCACCTGCTGCGAGTGCAGCGCATCCTGAAGGTTGAGCTGATCATGCTCCCCTTCAGCGTCTACGCCTACCACCGACTGCTGACAGCCTTCATGCGTCTCTGGGACCACCTCTGCATGCCCGATAGAATGAGAAGTGGCGCAAGCGCCGGCGACCACGTCTACTTCTCTCTACCGACCATAGCCGGAGCCGTCGGCTCCGAGGAAGCCTTCATGCGCAGGAGGCGCCGCGCTGCGCGCCTCATAGCCCTGGGAATTCTGGTGTTCCTGCTGGGCAGCCACTCGACGTACTCCATATACTACCTGGAGAGCGTGCTGCCGATGGCGCTGCGCTGGTTCTCGGCCGTATGCCTCGGCGTCTATGCCCACCTGGTCGGGTTGCTGGTCGTGTTCGGTCTTGCGAACCTCCTCTGTCGTTGCTTCGTGCCGCGCCTGATGGCTGCGCTCAAGCTGAAGACTACGGCCGGCCTGGGACTGCTGCTGAAGCGCCTGACGATGGACGCCCACTGGCAGAGCTTCCTCAGCGTCGCCTTGGCGCTTCTGGTGTCGGTCGTGTCGCTGTGGGCTGGAATGTCCACGCGAATCGTTCCAGTTGGAATAGAATTCGGGGCGAGTGGCAAGGCTGGATCGGAGAAGGCGTCCTGGGACGGACTGAAGATCGCCTTGCTCTCTGACGTCCACATGGGAGGAGTGGTCGACGCCAACTGGCTGTCTGAAGCCGTCACAATGACGAACGAAGCCAAGCCTGGTGCGTGTTGGTTGAGTGCCATAAATCGACTCACCGTAATCTACGTTACCATTAGTATCATGGAGTGATCCTGATAGTGATTTATGGTAACCCGCTCCGGCTTGCACGGTAGCCAGTATCGTTCAGACATTGTGGTGATCATCGGCGACCTCTTTGACGGCAACAAGCCGGAGCTGTCGCCAAAGTTGACCTCGCTCAGAGATCTGAGCGCGCCTCAGGGCATCTTCTACGTGACTGGTAGGTTGACTGCTAGTGCTACTCTTATGAGCCGAGAGTCGGTGAGACGAAGACAGAGGCCAAACCTGCGCATCTTTAGGCAATCACGAGTACTACCAGGGCGACATGGGCGAGTGGCTGCGCTGGCTGGAGGCGCAGAACAAGCAGCTGAAGGTGCTGCGCAACGAAAACGTTCACCTGGAGGACTTCGATCTCTGCCTGGCCGGCGCAGACGACGTCGGCTCCGGAAGCACAGGGTTTGGCTTGTAGACCGCTAAGTATGCTGCGGGGTCGGTAGATAGGCGCTTGTTCGCGTGCGTACTTTGCGTGGACAGATTCAGCACGCCCGGCCACGAGATGGACGTGAAGAAGGCTCTGAAGGGTTGTCCCGCCGAATCGCTGAAAGTGCTGCTCGAACACAATCCCATGAGCGTTGACGACATCGTCAAGGAAGTGACTCCCGATCTGATACTCTCAGGTTGGTGGAAGCTTTGAGGCTGCACTGAGCCAGTGTGCTCGATGGCGTACGTATGGCGCATACTCTCTCAGCTCGTCGATTCCATGTCCCAAGTTATTCAATAGTAACCGTTGCAGGCCACATGCACGCCGGTCAGTTCTACGTGTCGGCCCCCTTCATCTGGCTTTTCTCGCCCTACTTCCACGGCTACTACCAGGTGCGCAACAGCACCACGCAGCTCTACGTCAGCGCCGGCGTCTACTGCTACGCCGTCCCAATGAAGACCCTCAGCGGTGGCTCCGAAATCACTCTGGTCACACTGCTCTCAAAGTAGCTCTCTTCTCTGCGTCCTCTGTCCTAGTCGCATTCTTGTATTGTAACAACAAAGTGTTTCTTTGATCTAATGAACTAAGGACGGCCGTTCTCGATCACGCTGTATCTTCCCCTATTTGAACTGTAGGTACTGTATTGCAGTGTGTGGTGGTCGTTGCGCCGCGGTTGCGCTGGTTGGCTGTTTCGTATCGGAGAAGTTCCAGTACTTCATGAGCAAGAAGGGCTGAATCGGGAGTGAAGGAGGTCCTGTCTCATCATTCCTCCGCATATTACCACAAAACTCCCGCAGTTCATTGTTCCTTGCATGCGTCCACTTCCTTTTCGGCTTCAAAGTATTATATGTGTTCGGTATTTTGAAACGCACCTGTCCTGTTGGGTCTCGCAACGATTCCTTGAACGATACGCTTCAGGGATAGTATAGTTCAAAATGTTTCATCCGGCATCTATGGACCACATTCGAGCTTCACTGTAAGTGGAATCCGGACGTACTCAGCTGATCTGAGTACTGCTGATTGGGCCTGGGGCATTCGCGATTGGCTGGCTCCGCGACGCGACCGAAGGACGATGTCACGCACGCCTGTTGGCGCAACGGTCATGGGTCAGTTCAAGAAAGTGATCGATCGGGTATCGTTGTACCTGACAAGTGGGGCGCTTGACGATGCGTCCGAGTCCCATCCTGGAGCGCATGACGCGTCTCGCGATCGGTTTGTCGGTTTGTGTGGGTCAAAGTTGGTGCCTAAGAGTTTTCAAGCTGAGATGCTTATATAGGTCGGTTCTTGTCACGGTCGCCGCTCAGGTGGCACGGAAGTCGCCCGAAGAAGGGGTATGCATGTAGATCGTCTTCCTTGCTCCATCCATCCTGTAGCGGCTTCCAGGTCCATGCCCGTCGTTCAGCGTTCGTTTACGGTCGAGCTGACGCGCGACGAGGACAGTCAGTTCCTGTTCGTCAGCGCCGTCGGCCGAGAGGACTTCGCCCAGATGCGCAAGGAGCAGCACCTGCTGGTCGACTTCGACCACTTCCCGCAGATGTTTGCCGAGCTGCTGGAGAAAGTCAAAGAGGCGCAGAGCCAGTCCGAGCCGAGGTTCGGATCCAACCGTCTGGTTTGACTGCACGCTATTCCAACCAAGCGCAGTGGAACTGTGGTGCTCCATGTGCAGATTCAAGGCTCGACTCGAGGAAGCCGAAAGCGGCGCGGACGTCCATCTGCTGAGGATCGTTGAATACAACCGATTCAACCAACTCACGCACCTGATTGTGCCGTTCGCGAAAGCGAGCGACGAGACGCTCAAAAGGTTCTTGGCCGACAAGCTGCAACTGTACAAGGTGAGGCCTTCGGTTGTCTCAGTCTCGGCGCTTAGTGTAGCTGGTTTGCTTCTCTTGCAGCAGAGGCTGTTCCACAGCCGCTCGACGGAGAACGAGTTGAAGAAGGCGTGCAAAAGGCTCGAGGAGGTAGGTTGTCGCTTTTGCGCCTCTCTGCAGCACAACTTCCATCTACGCATGCTTTTAGACTTTGGCCGAATTGGAGGCAGCGGTTTCTAACAGCAGTAGAGAAGTGTCTGTTCTCAAGGAGAAGTGGCAGCAGGTGGGGGAACGGCGCTTCTTCCAGAAGATTGATGCACATACATGGCTAGCATTGTTCCTCCTTGAGGACGTGGAAGTTCGCGAGAGGGAGCGCCGGGAGCTCGCCGACGCCTGGCGAATGGAGAAGGAGGCGCTGACGGCGCGCAACGCCGATTTGGAAGCCGCTTACGGCGAGCTGCGAGCGGCCAACGAGAAGACGCTGGACAGGATTGCCCGACTGGAGACCGACTACGAGTCTGCCCGGGACGCCTGCGACCAACTGAGCGAGCAGGTTATAGATGGCTGGGACCACTAGAGTAGTGCTACGGTAGCATGTATTCTTTGCCTACTACTAGCTACACCTAGAACGATGGTTCACATTGTAGGCCGACGAGGTCGACCGACTGAAACGGGAGAATCTGTCGTTGCGCAAGCAGGTGGAGCACCGTGAGCTGGAGTTGGGGCGAGGCGACGTGGCCTACAAGAAGCTGGCTGCGCGACTGGTAGCTCGATAACTGCTCAGCGCCCGACATTCAACAGATCCTCATTGCAAGCGGTTTGCAGCCGGAGCTGGAAGGCGAGGCTGAGCTTCTGAGAAAGGAGAAGACCAAAGGATGCGAAGTGATTCGTGTGATGATGCGAGAGAAGGAGGAGCTACGGAGGAAGGTGGTTTTCGACGTTTGGGCTGCTGGGTTGAGGGAGGACGTCGCTAGCGTACCTTCAGTTGAGCGAGGCGAACGAACGCTGCCGTCTCAGCGACTCGCAAGTGAGCAAAGTCGTCGAGGAGAACTATGAGCTGAGAAGAGCGGCGGAATCCAGCGAGCAGCAGGTGTGAACTGTGCTTCCAAACTTCAGTTCCAATGGAGCAGAGCACGGCAACAGTCGTGTTCTCGCGTTCTCGTTCTAGCTCAGCAAGACGAGAGAGGAACTGAAGGCTGCGGCGCTGGAACTAGACAAGCTGCGCAAAGAAGTCACGGATAGGAACAGAGGCGAGCGACTCGCCTTCTTTTGGAGAAACGTCGATAGCGTTATAACTATGCAAAATAGACGATGGTCAATCGTTCTTTGTCTTCAGTGATCTCTACGTTGAACGGCCAATTGCTAGGGAAAGCCAGTAACCACAGCTCCGCCGTCACCGCCTACAGGCCTGTGCTCGGCTTGATCGTATGCGCTGTCTTCGTCATCAGAGATGTCCGCTGTCTCTCTGGGCTATGACTACGGTTCGCATTCATTTCAGCAACCCCAACAACAGCCACCGTGGGGTGCGCCGAGGCCGGCGCTGCCGCAGAACAGGATGCAGATGCAGCAGCGCCAGCAACTGCTCCAGACGAGCACGCCTACCCTCGGCGCTGGCGGAGCGGCGCCTTCTCAAATGGCAGCGTCGAAGGCGCGCGGCAGCCAGATGCCGAACTTGTCTCCGATCCTGGAGAACACGAGGCCCAGAAAATGAGCGCTGCAATGCCGCACTGTGATCGGGTGTGATTCGAAAAGCGCTGTGCTCAGCTCCAGACGAACTACTGTAAAGAGGTAGTGTGCGGCCATGGTTGGTCTTCGAAAGCGGCACTATGTGGCTAGAAATATACGTGCGCATGCGCTTCTGCACAGCATTCCTATAATGTACGACTTGGCCACCATCTTGCGTCTGGTATATGTCGTTCCGTAATTGTAGTCATTCCGTATGACAGGATCGATCTCCAGCTCGTGGTCACGAATCGTAATACTTGTTAATCTTGTTATTCTGTTATTCGAATTTTGGGTAGTATTCCGAGCTGTGTGTACTGCATATACTACAGTAACGTCTTTGAAACTTTCCTTGTGGGACGCCGCTATGACAGTACATATGATTGGCCTATTCAAATTATCAAATTTGAACTTCAATTTGAATTCTGGAATGACAGCAGTTGTTCAAACGAATTCATACTCCGCTCTCTCGTGAGCTGACCGGCTACCGTATCATGAACATACAGGATGTGATGTAGAAGCAGCCGTTGGCCAATCCGACTTGAGTAGGAGACCCGCAGCACTGGGAGCGAGGGAAAAGTGAAGAATGTGATTGCGAAAGTTTTGAAGAACGTCCAAATCAATGGAGACGAGGGCTCATGGGGCGCGACTTTTGCTGGCGGTTTCTGGCCGGGCTTCTAGGCTCACCAATAGTGGTCGGGATATTCGGCGAAGTTGCGCTCTCGTCGCTCTCCAAAGACGAGCGCTGACAAGTCCGGCGACGGACAGCGGCGAGGCGGCCAACGCCGTTGTTGTTGGTGGCGGCCTCGTCGGAAGCGGCGTCGCATACCACCTGGCGAGGCAGGGCCTGAAGAACGTGCTGCTGATCGACGTTGGAACGATTGCTCGAGGCTCGACGAGCGAATCGGTATATGCTCCGCTCTGTCGTTTTTGTTTTGCAGCAGTTTGTGAAACTATGTGACGACTAGTACTTCAGGCTGGCGTTGTGTCCGGCTGTTGCCTCAATCCACGGTACAAGCCTCTGTACGCCTACTCCATCGACTTGTACACGGAGCTGAGCAAGAACTATGTGAGGCCTTCTGTTCTCCCTCTGGTTGGTAGCTGTCGTCAGGAAGTGAATCGCCTCTCTTCCGTTGAAGAGCGACGTCTTCTGGCCGACCGGCACTCTTCGGCTGGCGCCTGGCCCTCGGAGAGAGAGGGAGTTCCAGCGTTACATCAGCCGCGACTACTTCCACCGCTCCGACACTGCCTACGCGCATCCCATGTCCAGTCGGTACGTCGGCGCCGATGAGGTGGAGCGTCTGGCACCTGGTCTCGTCGACACTGCGCAGGTCGTTGGGTGACTCGGTCCATTTGCTTTGCGCTGACACAAAGTTCCACCAAATTGGATTCAGATTCGCGGCGCCCTCTACACGCAAAGCGATGGCTGTTGCGACCCGGCGGGACTGGCGCAGGCGCTGGCCGACGAAGCGAAGGCGGCCGGAGCTCGGATCTTCGAGAACTGCATCGCCACCGGCTTCCGGCCGACGTCGGATGGCTACTGGGAACTGGAAACTTCCTTGGGCAGAATCAAGACCAGGCACGTGATCAACAGCGCAGGTGAGAGATGCGCGCGCGGGTGGTAATTGTATCAGCCTGAGTAGCAACAGGGTAGCTAGCTAGCGAACTGGCGTCGCGATGATCGCAGGCCTGTGGGCGCGCGACATGGCCCGATTGGTGAACGTCGACCTGCCCGTCGTCTTCCTGGAACAGCACTACGCCCACGTGGGTCCTCTGAAGCAGCTGGTAGACAAGACCATACCCGTGGTCATAGATCACGGCAGCTCCTTCACGGCCAGACAGTTGGGGTGGGCTGGGCGATTGACGTCTTGGACGTGGAAGTGGAAGTCACTGGACGCTGAGCTCTGGCGTTCAGTGAGAAACTGGTGGTTCTGGGCTACGAGCGCCCAGAAGACGTGGTGGTGCTGTCGAGTTGGGCCAAGGATGGTGTACCGGCGAAGCGGTCGACCGACGTCAGTCCCAAGCCTGAGAGACTGGCCGAGGTGCTGAAGGCCGGTCGCGCCCTGCTTCCTCTCATGAAGGACACCGACGCGGAAGCGGCCGTCGAACATCGTTCCTCGGCCATCTGCGTCACGGCCGACGGCTACCCCCTGATCGGGCCCGTTCTCGGGCTCCCCAACTACTGGGTGGCCACGGGATTCTCGTACGTTGCTGCCAGTAGAATCGGCCCCGTCAATATCTGGTTCTATGTCTCGGGCAAGTTTCAGGGATACTCTGTCGGCCGCGCCCGGCTATTCGAAGTATCTGGCGGACTGGATCCTAGCTGGCGAGCCCAAGTTTGACCTATTCGAGACGGACACCGAGAGGTTCCAAGGATGGGCCAGCAGGTCTCAAGACATGAAGCTCTTTACCTGAAGCTCCGAGTTGCAGAACTGACGCCTTTGCAGGGAGTTCATTGAGGAGCGAGCGAAGGAGACGCACGCCATGATGTACGACTGGCACACGCCGCCCGAGCAGAGGCTGGCCGGCCGTCCCACCTACAGGGTCAGCGGCACGTACGGCGCCCTGGCTCGCGAACGGGCGCAGATGCTCTTCCAAGTCGGTCGGTGCCTTCCGTTCTGCTCTCTTGCGTTTGCGCCGACGTCTTGAACTGGAATGGAAGTAACTGTAGGTTGGGAGACGCCCGCCTACTTCCCCATCGCCGAGGAGGACGAGCAGAGCGCCTTGGTGCGCGAGTACCAGCTGGTGACGAACAAGTGCGGCCTGGTCGACATGAGCTTCAAGTCGAAGTTCGAGGTGCGCGGCCCAGACGCCGTCGCCTTCCTCGATCAACTGCTCACCGTCCGCCCTCCTCAGGTCAGGCAGACTGACGATACGCCTTTATATTCATGCGTCGTTTTCTGGCTGCATTTCAATAGAGAATCGCTGCCATTTCAGCTGCACAATAGCACCACAGGCCTGATGTTGTGCCACGTTGGACGAATCATGGGCGCTCCCAAGGTGCTCCAACACGACCAGTACAAATCCGTCTTCATTCTGCTGGGCAACCCCGAGCACGAGGCCAGAGATAGGAGGTGGGACGCACGCATACATTGCACAAACACACGAACGCAAATGTCTTGGCTTTGGCGAAGCTTTCCGTCAATGCTTGAGGTGGATGCATCGCCTGCTGGCCGAGACGAAGATGGACGTGGAGGTGCACTGCGTGTCCGAGTACCTGGCGTCCATGGCCATAGTTGGGCGCAAAAGTCGCCAGGTTGAGTACTTTTGAAACGAATGGAGCCGTTCTCTTCGAGCCGAGGCGCTTCTTCCTCGTTCAGCTGTTGGAGACGCTGACGAGGCACGACGTCTCGGACGGCGCCTTCCCCCACAGAACCACGAAGTTGATGCGTTGCGGCACGATTCCCGTCATCGCCTCCAGATCTTCCGTCACAGGTCGCGCTGTCGCGGGGGTTCTGTCAGCGCCTGTCGCTTCTCAGTCACTTGGCACTTCAGGTGAGATCGGCTACGAACTCTTCCACAACCGTGCCGACTCCCTCAAGCTCTACGGCGCCATCATGGGAGCAGGGCAGCGATTCGGCGTCGTCAACTTTGGCCTGGAGACGTTGAACACCCTGCGACTGGAGAAGGGCTACAGAATCTTCGGAAAGGAACTCTCCCTCGACACCAACCCCTACGAGGCCGGCCTTGGGATGCTTGTGGACACGACCAAGGTACTCTAATAAGCCATCCCCCTTCCAATAAGCCCCCTCATAATATAGTACCCTTTACCCTACGTAACGCCTCAGGTATATTTTGCATGACATTCGTATCATTTTGTTTACATTCTGCTGACTGGAAGGATATTTTGAGCCCTCCCCCTCTAATAAGCCCCACCCTCCAACAGTAACCCCTCCTAGATGGAGGTTGAAAAGCAAGCCCCCAGAGGCTTATTAGAGTATTTACGGTACTTTGACTCGACTGGCTTCCTCCGGAGGTTACTGTAGCGGATGGAGAGTACATAGTTCGCGTAGAACAAGCGGCGTCCATTGGCGCTTCTCACCTTCTTCAGGGGGACTTCATTGGTAAGGCGGCGGCGGAGGAGCTGTCGAAGCTGCAGTTCGAGCGCCGTCTCGAGCTCATCCAGTTGGAGTCCGTCGACTTCGAACTGATCCCGCGCGGCGACGAGGTCGTCAGGAGAGAAGGCAGCGATGAAGTGGGTCGAGCTTCTGTACTCTCACATCTGAGCAGCTCTACTGGTGCCGACACCATTTCAGAAGTGCGGCCAGATTACCTCCGGGTGCTACAGTGTCCGCCTGCAGCGCCCGCTCTGTCTCGCCTGGCTGACGAACGACGTCGCCGCCTCCGATACGGTTGTAGTAGATGTAGCAGAAGTAGTCACGCTTCAGCTTGTCGGTTGCCTGCTCTCTCTCAGACGATAGTTCGCTATTCAGCTGTTCGTCGACTTGGGAGGAGGGCAGCGCGCCCAAGGGCGTATTCTGGACAAGCCGCCGGCCGTCTCGGAAGACGACCGCTGGGCTGACGCACCACCTGCCGCTTCTGCCGTTGCAAGCGCATGAAGTGCCAACAGACTACGGCGCGCACTGTTGCTGTGAAGAATCGGCTTTATTGTCGCTTGTTGTCAGTAGTTGGGGAGAAACCGCTTGGTTTCTGGAGACCGTGTGCTGTGATATTCCCGAAGTAAAGAGTGAAATACGCCTACCGCTTGGCGTCGATTGGAGTGCTTGCGAGGCGCAGATTCTGGCCTAGCATATGACGTGTTTCTGTGGCTTTCGTGTATTAGTAGTCGTGCGTACTGCTATGCGTCTTTTCTTGCAGCTCTGAGTTGTAATCTTCACTGAAATTCGCTCACTATGGATGTGACAGCGTCGGCGAGCGCTCTTCCGGCCGACGCTCTGAAGTGCCTGGAAGAGGCGAAGGTGCTGGTGGTAGGCGCCGGCGGTATCGGCTGTGAACTGCTCAAAAACCTGGTCCTGACTGGCTTCCGCAACATCGATGTGGTGGGTATTGGTCGAAGTTGTACCTAATCCTAGTACAGCCGCGTTTCTAGAGTGCCCCGACGTAACCATTCGCGAGTACGACAATAAATATGACTTAGTGTTGAGAAACGCTCATTCACTGATCAGATCGACTTGGACACCATCGACGTGAGCAATCTCAACCGCCAGTTCCTCTTCCACCGCCAGCACGTGGGCCAGTCCAAGTCGAAGGTCGGCGCAGTCGCAGTGGAAGTTTGGCCTTGCGCCGCGCACTCGAGGAGTGCTTTCAAATTGACAAGTGTCTTTTCATGCTGTGTCTCAGGTGGCCGTGGAGAGCGTCCAAAGTCTGCTAGACGACAGCCATCGACAGCAGATCCGCAGCTTCCAAGGGAACGTCACAGGGTTGGTGATGAAATATGAGTAAGTGCATTTCGTCGTCACCGTTTCGCATGCTTTCCAGTCCCGACTACGACGTCAACTTCTTCAAGGGCTACGACCTCGTTTTGAACGCCTTGGACAACCGAGGTGCGCAGCGAAGTATTGTGGCTTCTACATGGCACATCATGTGTTCTCTCCAGCCGCGCGCAACCACGTGAATCGTCTGTGTCTGGCGGCTGACGTGCCGTTGGTGGAGAGCGGCTCTTCCGGCTACCTTGGCCAGGTGGGGCCCATCAAGAAGGGCGTCACCGAGTGCTACGAGTGCACGCCCAAGGAAGCGCAGCACACCTACCCCGGATGCACGATTCGGAACACGCCCAGCGAGCCCATTCATTGCATCGTCTGGGCCAAGCATCTGTTCAAGTAAGTGGCGCAGCGCCCTCCTTTGAAGTCGCAATCTGTCGCACTGCTGCTTCCTTCCAGTCAGCTGTTCGGCGAGGCCGACATCGACGAGGACGTGTCTCCCGACATGGCCGATCCCGAGGCCGCCGCCCAGGCCAACGGGAACGGCGCCGCTTCCCCCAAGGAGAACGGCGATGGAAGTGACGCGCCGGCGTCGAATGGACAGCCGGTCGACGGCGCCGGCGACAGCGCTGGTTCCCCGATGGAGCGGCTCTCGACGCGCAAGTGGGCCGTGGAGAAGAACTACGACCCGCAGTCGCTCTTCACCAAGGTTGCGAGGCCAGCGAGTGCTGTGTATATCGTTGCCCTTTCCATTCCTTTTACTTCGCTACTGCAGCTGTTTTCGACGGACATCGAGTACCTGCTGAGCATGGCCAACCTCTGGAAGAAGCGACGCCGACCCATACCGCTGACCTGGCAGTCGACTCCCGACTCGAGTCTGTCCTTCCTCACTCCCCAGTGTATTTCAAGTTATGTAGCACTGTACTTCTTGGGCGCTGTTGTAGACCCGTCGTCCAGTCGGCAGGCGGCGCAAAAGGGTGAAGCGAGTAAGCAGCAGGCGCATCTGGCGAAGGACCAGCAAGTGTGGACGCCCCTGCAGTGTCGTGACACCTTCGCCTACGCCGTGGAGCAGCTGAGCGGCCAACTCCAGAAGAAGCAGGCGACTGGCGGCGGCGTCCTCGTCTGGGACAAGGTCTGTGCTGGAACGCCTCTTTCCCTGACTCTGTGTGGCTAGATTTCACGCTGGAGACGCCTAGACGAGTGTGCAATCAATATTCGCTCCGACCTGCGCTGAACTACCTCAATTGTTCCACCGGCTCGCATAATCCCCGACAGCCGACTTCTTCTCATGGCAGGACGACGACATGTCGGTGGACTTCGTGGCCGCCTGCGCCAACCTGCGCGCTCACATCTTCGGCATCGAGCAGAAGTCGCGCTTCGAAGTCAAATGTGGGCGCGCCTTCGCTTTCCCACTCGTCCTATGCAAGCAGAGCAGCAACTAGAGCGCGCTGCTAATTTCAGCGATGGCCGGCAACATAATCCCCGCCATCGCGACCACCAACGCCATAGTGGCCGCCCTCATCGTCGTCCAGGCGGTCAAGATACTCGCCGGCGCTTGGGACCAGTGCAGAGTGGTGCGCTCTCTTGAACCCCAACCTACATGCCGTCCGCAACGCTGTCCTCTGTCCACCCACAGGTGTTCTTGAGTCGGAAACCCAATCCTCGTGGAAAGGTGCTTGTGGACCAGGTTCCCGATGCGCCCAACCCCAAGTGCTACGTGTGCTCGCAGAAGCCCGAGGTAGCCTTGCGCCCTCCCTTCGCACGGAGAGAATGGGAACTCTATCGTCTGTCTGTGTCTCTCAAGGTCTACGTCCGACTCAACGTGGAGGTGTTCACTGTCCACGGGCTGGAGGAGCGCGTGCTCAAGCAGTCTCTCTCCATGGTGGCGCCGGACGTGACCGTCGCCGACGGCAGAGGAACCGTTCTCATCTCCAGCGAGCCGGGAGAAACCGACGGTTGGTTACTGTGTCATTAATGCTTAGGATAAGTGAGATGGAGAGAGACTGACTGAGATATCTATTGAGATAGGGATGGACTGCGAAGAGCGGTGCCATAGAAATGGTGGTAGACGCTATGCTATTGTCCTCAGCCTCCAATGGCACCATTGGTAGGAAGGTACCAAGTTGAACTTCAAGGTTCAATGTTTTTCTGCTAGACAAGCCGACACGGTACAATAGTACTGTAATCCAATGGCGGAGCGAATGGGGAAGACTAGTACGTTACGAATGGCTAGTTGCGTTACGGTCGGTGCTACCGTAGGGATACTGTAGACGGAACATGATGGCTACTGTTACTCGCAAGAGTGGAAGGGTACTGCGCTGCTTCAGCGCTGGCGGAGAAGCATCTGTCCTCCTTCGGCATCAAGGACGGCACGATGCTCGTCTGCGACGACTTCATGCAGAAGTTCGAGCTCCGACTCGTCCTGGCCAACTGGTGCGCGAAGCTTCCACCGGCGGCTTCTTTGAGCTGGCGCGAACGCTTCGATTTCACTTGCAGCCCCGAGTTGAAGACGGAGGACGAGTTCCAGATCACCAGCGACATACCCGCACCCGAGGAGCAACAAGTCTCTGCCGACGCCGCCACTGGTACCATAGCCTTCCTCGGCATAATGTAAATATACTCTAATAATACCTCCCTTCCCTCCTCGAATAAGCCCCCACGCTCCAGTAGTACCCCTCCTAAAGGGAGATTGAACAAATGAGCACCCCGGTGGCCTAGAGTATTTGCGCTATGTTTTTTGCCAACTGTACTATCACCTTCTCAGCCGACAAGGCCACTCTGAAGAGGCGGGCGGAGAAGGAGCTAAGCGCCGCCGCCGACGGAGCCGAGCCGGAAGCGAAGCGAGCCAAAGCCGTCGCCTAGGGTAGCAGTGAGAGCACGCGGGTGAAGAACAAGCGTGGTGATCCGTCTGCGTTGATCGTTCCACTGGCCCTCTATTACGGTTTTGTGTTGCGTTATGCTCCGTTGGGTTGAGTTGATAGGTTCCCTTACCGCGCGCGCGCTTTGCGTTTGTATTAGGTTGGTCGCTGTGACTGCGATTCTCGTAATTCCATCCTCTGAAATCAGAGCCGCCGCAGCATCGTATACGTCCGATCCCGTTGAATCCGTTTTGCGCACTACCATCATCATCTCCAACTCTTAGACGCGCGCCCATTACTGCGACGCGATTGCCGGGTGGCGCCGCTGACCCGTGTCGCGACTCGCGGGCGCGGACGCATCGACGAATGAGGGTCGCGCTGTGTCCGACGCGCTGGCCTGATTTCTCGTCCATACAAAGGCGCTCGCGTCTTTCGCCGTCGGAGTCGCCTCGTCGTCAGTAAGAATTCGTTTGAAGAAGTCGGCCGTCGAAAATGGACGCGCCGAAGAAGCGCAGCCTTCGACCGGTCGCTTTCTGTGCCGTCGCCTTCAGCACCGTCTCCGTCGTCGCTTGCGTGGTACACGCAATTTGCTTTTGTTTCTGTCATGCTATTCAGTTTTGCGAGCACTGCAGCATTCGTACATACATAGCTCGCCCGGCAGTCGTGGACGCTATAATCGTTTCAGATCACGCTTCCACTGGTCTACAACTACATCCAGAGCGTGCAGTCGTTCATGCAGAATGAGGTCGACTTCTGCAAGGTGCGCTGGTGCTTCTCCTCTCCTGCTTCCGACAAGCAGCTCATAACTTCTCCCTCGCGCTGTACCTTCTCGCGCACTTTAGACGCGCTCGCGCGACATGTGGAAGGAGATGGTGCAGCTGCAAGCGGTCTCGGGCCAAGGCTCCGCAGCCGTCAACGTACCGCATCCGTCTCGCGTAGCGCGCACGGCTTACCAGAGTGGCGGCGGCCAGACCGGAGGACAGCAGACGGGCGACCAGGGAACCGTCCCAGCCACGGGCGGCAGCTGCTGCCAGTGCCAGTCTGGGCCGCCCGGCAATCCGGGACCGCCCGGCAGAGACGGCCGTCCGGGCGCTCCCGGCCGTCCCGGCAACCCCGGACCGCCTGGACGCGACGGCACCCTGCTGCCGGCACCGCCGCCCAAACCGCCTTGCCAGAAGTGCCCACCGGGTGCGTGGTTCAATTCACTAAGCACGCAGTGTAATGTCGCCTTGCTGGCATACTTCAGTACAGTATGTACCGGTACATATACACATACAACTATGTGATATGGTAGGCAAAACTGTGCCATTGTAACTGCGATTCGCCATTTTCAGGGCCGCCGGGACCTCCAGGCCCACCAGGTCCAAAGGGCCTTCCTGGTCCTCAAGGGGACGCCGGACAGCCGGGTCAGGACGGCACCCCAGGCCAACCTGGACCTCGCGGACCCGCCGGCGACCCGGGTGCTCCCGGAGAGCCCGGCGACAAGGGACCTCCAGGGGACCCGGGCAAGGTGCTCAACGGCGCCCCTCCGGGCCCGCCCGGACCTCCAGGCCCTCCAGGACCACAGGTGCGCTGACTGCGCTTCTCTGCAAGCTTAGAGATTGCTAAGGTATTCTATGCGTTAATCGTCCGAGTCCAGGGACCGCCCGGACCTCCGGGCGACGACGGGCAGCCCGGCCCACCGGGCAACCCAGGGCCCCCTGGGGACCCCGGAGAGCAGGGAGCCGACGGGATTCCCGGACCTCCTGGCCCACCTGGGCCTCGTGGCCCTCCTGGCCAGCCTGGCTCTTGCGATCACTGCCCACCGCCCAGAACTGGGCCCGGCTACCCCGGCAAGTAGAAGCAGGGCGATCGCAGATACTACGCAAGGACTTGTTTCTTGTAGGAACTTCCGTAGGAATTCAGATGTTCCTTGTGCGTTGGTTTTGGGAGTTTGACAAATTCAACAGTGTTGATGAGCCACAACAGTACTGCTGATCTGTAGGTACATGTGACACAGCGTTAGCTGCCGCCAGTTTCAGCGAGACAGTATCGCACTCGACCCTCAGCACATACAGAGCGCAACAGTAAACAAATATGATTGTGTACCTATGTATGTACGTGCTCTCCCAGCCAACAGAAGACCTGATTAGGGGACGTCAAACAATGGCTGCCTACTGTACATGATAGCGCAGGCTGTGAATTGGCTTTTGTCTCCCAAGTAGGTAGATACGATCGCTGAGACGTTCGCCAGGCGTCACAGTCACCGTTATTGTCGGCTAGCAATGTTCAGCCCGTTTTCTGGTGACCTGCACACCCTAAGGGAAGCGCCGCCAATTTGGAAAGATCCGAATTGCTTGTGAACTTAAATCAAACTCGTTCAAAATTTGTTCCAAAGATCACTGCGGCCCCTAGCTCAAGAAATTCACAAATCAATTTGGTGTAGTTTCTTTGAAACACCCGGCGCGTGTGTTCCTGGCAAGCACAGAAGACTTGGTTAGACAAGGTCAGACCATACTTGATACCCGACATGAGGGAGCCCAGTACCTTAGGCAAAATTGGCTTTTGTGTCCCAAGTGAGTGGGTAGTGTACTACGTACACACGCACCACAGTGCAATTGGCTTGTCAAACGCTTTCTGTGTATAGTGTAGGCTAGGCTTCCCTTTCGATTATACAACTTTCGTTTCACTTCTCTTTGAAGCCAATTTGTCCTTTTGAGTGCCGCACAACAAACGCCACCATATGCGATTCCAATTGTCGCTGTTGCGACACCGACCTGCGCCAGCAATTATTGCGCTTTGGTATTCTGAACGTGCTTCCGTCGTTTCTGTTCGGCGGCGCGGCCAAAACTGAAATCTTCAAAATAGAAATGCGTTCGGTTGCATAACCGGCGGCTCCCTTTATAGTTGTTTGCTGAGGATGAAGGGATTGTCGGATGGGTTTTTGTCATGGTGAAAAGCTGAAATTGGATGATGGCCTCGTATTGATCCGGGAGGAGGGAGACGAGGATTGTTTTTCCTCCTAACGATATTCAATTCCATTTTGGCCGACGCTGCTTCCAAGGGGAGGAAGCACATCGTCATAATAACGCCGGTTGGCGCCTCTCGCGTGCCGCACTTCCAGTTTTTCGGCTTTGGCGCTGCCCAAAAGCCGGTTTCCACTGGGGAATGATTGATTTGGCTATGATTGGTGGCGTGCTTCGACGCCTGTAGATCGATGGTGGCGCGTACGTACTTTGTGTAGCCCTTCCGCTGGTAGTGCTTCTACATGAAGCTCCAAGCCGTTACATGTGTAAGCATTGAGACAGGCAGATAAAAATCTTCGATGCTGCCGTACATAGTCGGCTAGTATTCCCATATCGTTCTGCTCCTACTACTGTATGTATTTCAATATTTTGGGCGCGGCTAACGTTCGTCCGCCGGGAACTCAATGAATAGCCGATATACATGCGTTCAGCTGTACGACTGGCCCAGCATAAACTAACGATTGCGATGGCTCAACTGGAGCGGGTGACGCAGCTGCGCGACAGTCAGAACAGCTGGCTGTTCACGTTCGCGTTGGCGGCGAGCCAGCTGTCGAAGGAGGGCGTCGACGTACTCTCGCGCGAGTTCGCCTACGGCGGCTTGCGCTGGCGTCTGCGACTGACCAAGCGCGACGGCCAGCACCTGAGTCCATTCCTGGAGCTCTGCCAGCCGACGGCCGCCGGCCTCAGCTGCCTCGTCGACTACCAGTTCTGCCTGGCCAACTGGGACTCCTTCACGCAGAACGAGTGCTTCCTCGACCCTCAGAGGCGCTTCTCCGCGACCGAGCCCAGCCACGGCAAGAGAACCTTCGTATCCTTGGAAGAGCTAGCTACGCGGCGCGGATTTGTCCAGCCGTCGAGACAACGCCTTCTGCTCCAGCTGATGATGCGCTCGCCTTCCGTCCAGATGGAGTCCGTTTTTGCTCTGCACCGTCGTACTCGCAACGAATCGGGCAAGGCTGACGACGTCGACTACAGCACGTATGCGCGGGTTTCACCTACTTCTCTGAATATTTCTCAGAACCATACGCATAAGTTCCGCAACCGCAGGTACGAAAGCGAGACCTTCAACTACGGCGGGTGCGCCTGGCGTCTGGTGTTCTATCCCAACGTGGAGGGAGACGACAGCGGCGGCGAAGGCAGAGGTGGTGGTGGTGGCAGTCGGCGTAGGCGTCAAGCGAAGCAGGAGCAGAGGCGCCAGCACCACCTGATCCAACTGCAGCTGGTCAACCGGCAGGCGGAGACGATGACGAAGATCCGCTATCGCATCCGACTGGGCGCGCCAAGTCAGACGTCGAGGACGTGGCAGTCGCCGGTGATTGTAGAATTGTTCGACTACGCCGGCAGCTCCAGCAGTCATGGAAAATGTTCCATCGACACCGACTACTTCGACTTCGTCGACGCCCAAGGGCAATTGGCGCTTGAAGTCCAACTCTTCTACGTGGCCGATGTCACGCAGGTTCCCCAGGGTTTAACAGGATATATCGTGGTGTCCTATTAATATATCGTGGTGTTCTATTAATAATAATAATAATAATAATAATAATAATAATAATAATAATAATAATAATAATAATAATAATAATAATAATAATAATAATAATAATAATAATAATAATAATAATAATTATAATATTATATTATTATAATTTTATTATAATTATTATATTTTTAATATAATTATAATGATAATAATTATATTAACAAAAGCTATGAATTACGTTGTGCCCCCTTTAATCTCTTAATTAATGGTATTACACTGCGATTAATTAACTCGACAATAACAGATGCTTCCGTCGACCCCACCGCAGTTCCATTCAGGTGCAACTTCCGCTGGAGGAGAAGCGGCAGGCTCAGCTCAGCGACCGCGACAAGCAGACGTGGAAGCTCGAGTCCGACTGCTCCGGCCACAGCTTCTCCGCTAATTTGATCTACAGTTCTGTGGCCAATGTGCCGAAGGGCTACACGCGATTCGTCAGTTGGAACTGCTTCATTCTGGAGCGGGAATCCGGTCGCAGAGAAGAAGTGGTCGGCTGTCCACTGAGCGACTACTTCTCCAGTCTGTCGGACGTCGACCAAGCGTGTCATCCGATGACGACCAACTTGGAGTTGCAAGAAGTAAGCAGTCAAATACAGTAGAGAAACAATGATGCAAAACACATACATAGCCACTGTATGTATGTACGTATTATATACGTGTTTAGGTGTTGAGAACGGGCAGCACATGGCGGAGTGAAGTGGACAACAAGATATTGGTTGAGATTGAGTGGATCGCCTCATATCTGCTGAGTTCTCCGGCCTACAATTCCACTGACGACATATGGCGGCGTCATATCGTTCAGATGAAGTCTGTATCTACAGTGTACATGGGGGACTGTGTGTTGCACTATGTTGTGTATGGCTTTCTCACAGTGCAATACGCAAGTTCGCACGTCCTTCAGGCGCGAGATTGACGCTCTGCAGACAGAGAACTACTCCCTGGAGAAGGAGCTGCAGCACTACCAGCAGTCGATCGCCACCAAGTGCTCGAGCGGCTCGAACAGCACCACCTCTCCGCCCTGTCAGACGGCGGCCGACTCCTCCATGGCGCCCTTGCAGCGCATCAAAATCACGGCGAGCCGCAGCGCCGAAGCAGCTGGCAGACGCGACGGCGTGGGAAGAGCAACTCCCATGGATAGCGAGCTTGTCGACGACATCGAAGGCGCAAGAAATGGAAGTGAAAATTGGGATCAAGGGGGCGCAGCCGCGCGGACGCAGCGCGTGGAACTTTCACGTCGTCGGGAGTACCACCGCAGAAGTAGCCACACCCCGGCTAGACACGGCGCCGACTATGGCCGCAGCAGAAGCGAATTTGCTGTCTCCACGGCTGGTTCGACTACCGGTCCACGGCAGAGCAACGGTCCAAAGAGGCATACGTCAAGAGAAACCGACAGCGTCGACCAGCCGATCTCCGGTTTGTCCGCCGACTCGCCCTTGTCGACGCGCCGAGCTGCGTCCTTTCGGTACCCGTCGCGTCACGAGAGGGACGCTAGAAGCGGCAGTCGGCGCTCCTCGCAGAGGGAGAAGCGACCGTCCTACTCGTCGGCCGACCACTACCCTTGGGCCGATGAGCGCTTCCTTGGACCGTCGTCCCCTGCTTGCAAACTAGACGAAGAGTATGTGCGAATGAATCGACGATAGCAAGACTGCCTGAAAACTTGAAGGCTATGCCGATAATGGGCGTGCGGACATTTGCACACTACCGCCGCGTCTTACTCTACAATAATATTACTTAGCAGACTCAATTGGAAATCTTGAGCTCGCCTTTGTTGTGTGTGCCCGTTCGAAAGCGGAAGCAGAGCAGATGGAACCGTTTCCTGATTTCCCGAGGGCAGAGTGCTCCGCTCGCCGCTTATTAGCCAGTCTTAGGAAACCAGCGATGTATAGAGACGTCTATTGCTATGCATCTGTTACGCGTCGCATGTCCTATGGAACCACATTACAGAGTCGTTCCTATCGCCCACTAGCGTGAACTTGTCCGACGGCTCGGCTTTCGATCCCGCTGGGTCTATTGGCGCGAAGAATCGCCTCGATGAAGCCAATGCTCAGTCAAGCGACGGGCGACGACGACAAGTCGGTGAAGAGGCGCCGCCGGCACCGGCCTAATGTGCAGCGAAGCAGTTCGCTGAGCGCACTGTTGCAGCGCCGCTGCACCGCCGACAGGGACGTGCGCGCCGTCACCTTTCTCGAGCAGGGCTCGTCTTACGGGCCGCTGCTGTCGTCTTCGTCACAGCACCACCGCCGAGGACGTATTTCCATCGCCGATGCTGAAGAGGTGGTCGTTCTCGACCTAACGATGGGCGGCGGCCGACGCTGCTGCCTCGGCTGCCTCTCCGCCGACCAGGGCGCCTTACTGATCGCCGTCGTCGAAGTCTTCATGATCGGTTTGTGCGTGGTGATGGTGTCTCCAAGTGTGAATGCTGAACGCGTCTACCGGCAATGGGTGCAAGTTTCCGTACGCCTTCCAGTTCTGTTCCTTATACAAGCCGTCTTCTTCTGGTGGCTGGATGGCGAAGTCTTCTACACGAAGGAACTAGTGGGAGAAGGGAGTCGAATAGCCGTCTGGTCTTCGCTCTATGGTCTCGTCGCTCTGGCCGCCGTCTGCTGTCTTGTAAGGGCCGTATGGAAAAAGCAGCGACAGCTGATCGTCTTCCACATGCTATGCCAGGTTCGATGGTACAATGGATTTGGTCAAAGTCGTGCCTACAGAACATTGCGTAACCTTTGCAAAGGTTGGCACCATTCTTGTTCTGCTCTACGCGGCCTGGCTGATCTACAACCGAGCCTACGACAGTCGTCTTCCGCAGCAGTACCGCATTCGAGTGCCGTCGGCGGCGGTGCTTATCGCATTCTGCCTTCTACCGGCGCTCTTGGAACTCTGGTGGTTATGGGCGCTGCTCGACCTCTTCGTTCTGATTGGCAAGCGACGGGGCGAAGCCAAGCTCAGCTCAGCCTCGTCGCAAAGTAGAATCAGCCGCCGTTACACGAATACCGAAGAGGAAGAGATCTTTACCACCGACTGGAACGGCAACGACTGCCAGGCTGCTAGAGCGAGGAAATGATTGGGACGACTGCGACTATAAAAGCGAAGACGGGAGAGAACGAAGGCGCGAGCGCATAAACTAGAATCGGTGCGATCTATTCTGCGTGCCGGCCGTCAAAACAGTGTGTGTGTGTGTGTCTGGGAGTGTGTGAGCGGGGGAGCGACAGAGCAAATGCATATATGTGCATGCGTGCGAGAAGCAGAGTGGCGGTAGGCAGCGTTGGTGACACTGCACAACTGTGCGGCAGACTTGCATGCGTGTACGTACATCGTAGTTGGTGATTGCACGCTTCGCCAATGGATCTTCTGGGCGGCTTCCTCGACATCGTCCGTCCCAAGAAGGACGGCGACCGAACGGACCGTCTCAGCTACTTCTATTCAGTAGTCTTGTTGACGGTCATCGCCGTCTTCATCAGCGGCTACTCCTTCGTTGGCCAGCCCATCCAATGCTGGTTCCCCGCCTACTACAAAGGTTCGTCTTCGCTGGACGCGGTTGAACTATGTGCTGTACATACATTAGCGGCCTTCTGCTGATGGTGCCGTCCATGGTTCCCCTAAGTCTGAAATTAGCCGGCGGCCGACAAATATGAGAACAGTCGCGAAGGCTGTTTAGTTGAGGCCGCTCCGTTTCTGCGCAACGCAGACTGTTCCAAACGCTACGCGCTAAGATGTTCGCAGAACTGTTGAGAGATTTTGTGATTGAAATATCACCCCAAAAAGACAACACATTCACCGACCGGCTCAACTGGTTCTACTCCGTGTGGCTGCTGATCGCGCTGCTGCTCTACGCGAGCAGCTGGTACTTGTTTGGAAGCGCCATCTATTGCTGGTTCCCCGCCTACTACATACGTTAGTGACAGTGTTTTGCGTAGCTTGCGAATGAGCAGCTGTGGGCGCTTTCGTCCATATGTGCGCTGCTGGTGCTATGCAGTCGTTGCTGGGTTCCATTCAGACTGGTGGGTGGAGTACGCGCTCGACTACTGCTTCGTGCAGAACACCTACTTCGTGCCCTTCACCGAGGTCAAAGTGGACAACTACTGGATGACGCAGCAGCACCAAGTCCAGGCGCCGCGCAACGTTTCAGACAGAGAGTCCCGACTCATTGGTTGGCTCTTGCAGCTTCGCGTTCGAGACTCGAGACATACATAAGGCTGCTTGTCTTCCAGGTTACTACCAGTGGGTGCCCTTCATTTTGGCCATTCAAGCGATTCTCTTCTATGTGCCCGTGATCATTTGGAGAAGCCTCTACGAAGCGTCTGGTTGGTTCTACATACCTACAGATACGTGTAGTGTACATACAGTATGCTCGGTGATCTTTGGCTCCACATACTACAAGCTGATTACTTCCGCAGGGGTCAAAGTGAAAGCAATCTGCGAGACATGCGCGGACGCCGAGAACATGGATACCAAGAAGCGGGCCGAGAACATCAGGAAGATCGCTCGCTTTCTCGACAGCACTCGCAAGGTACAGCACCTTCTCTGTTGTCCGGATGAATCCCAGCGCTCGACTGTCCGGAGTACTACTGTACTGAGTGCGCATCTCAATTTCCGTGCTTATAAATACGCAGTTGATTGGAACTACGTACTTTACATACGTATTGTTTATCATGAACGGCTGGATACCGTACTCGTCGGCAGGTGGCGGAGGGCCTGCACGGCGGGCAGAAGTCCTTCTTGGCTGGGAAGTACGTGTCGACGCTGTTCCTGTTGATCAAGTTCCTCTTCGCCTTCAACTGCCTGGGCCAGTTCTTCATGCTGCAGCGCTTCCTGGGCCTCAGGCACTTCTGGTGGGGCGCCGACGTGTTAGCCGACCTGGTGGCCGGCCGAGAATGGCCCGAGACCGCCAACTTCCCTCGAGTCACCCTGTGCGACTACGAGGTAGGCAGCTGCAGCGTGTGCTCGCTTCTGGTGCGTGCAGTAGTCATTGTTGAGACGCTGCTCAGGTCAAGACCATGGGCAACGTACACCGGCACACGGTGCAGTGCGTCCTCTTGATCAACATGTTCAACGAGAAGATCTTCGTCTTCCTTTGGTGGTGGCTACTCTTCGTTGGGCTCATGAGGTCACTACTGAGTCTTTAGTCGCCTGAGGTGCGGTCAATGTCACCGCACAGAATACATAACTGCCGTCGTTCAGTCTTGTCAGCTTCGTCTACTGGCTGATGACACTGTCGCTGGGGACTGCTGGGCAGGACATCGTGGCGAGTCACCTGAAGCGCATCGACCCAAACGTGGCGGGCCTTCCCCGGCTCCACAAGCTCGTCCACCTCTTCATGGTCGACTGCCTGAAGACGGACGGCATCTTCGTCCTGCGACTAGTCGCCGCCAACTCGGGAGAGGTCGTCTGCAGTGAGCTGATCGCCGAGCTCTGGAGCTCCTTCAAGCAACGCAATCCGGCCGCCATCGAAGCCGTCAAGAGCCTGGGACCCCGGGCTCGTCCACGTAAGATCAGCGCCGTCTTTGGAGGCGGCAGAAGGAAGAGCAACGGCCGCTCCAAGGACGTTGAGCAGCCGTCGGCGCCGCCGGCCACCGTTGGAAGCAACAACCACAGCTCGGTCGACTACCCTACTCTGCCGCTCCCTCCACCGTATCCCGATCCTGGCGCAAAAGATCAGAACGGGTCTACCGCCGTGAAACGAAGACCGACTGGCGCGGAAAACGGCAACGAGATTATCTGAGGGATGAAGAAATTCAGACATATACTTACGTAGATCTACAGTATGTAGCTAGGCCTGTGGTTATTATTGCTTTTGTCATATTGCTGTGTCAACTGTTGGCAAGTTGTCATCGAAATGGCGTATTCCCAACGTACAATATTCCACAGAGCCTGGTAGACATGTGTATGGAAGTAACTTCGTCAAAAGTGCTCAGGGGGGGGGGGGTGCTAAAGTGCTTGAGGCAGAAGCATACGCCCAATCTTTGTTAATAGGTAATCGACCTAAAAAAGCAGTTACATATGTAGGTAGGTAGAGTAAGGCCAAGCATGTGACGACCATACATGTGTAACTCTGGTTCCCCCTCTTTTACTACCGTCACTTCGCCGACTGAGTGGTAGCCATTCTGTCGTGTGCACAATCTCGCAGCAGGCCAAATGCACGCGTCGAGTCGAGACCGGCCGTGAATCGCGCGTCGCGAGCACCCATTCTTCCAGCGCCGCGAGCGCAGTCGGCTAGAGTTGCAGCGCAGATTGCAGTACACGTTCGATATTCAGACGCGTCATGGCCGACAGTTTGGCTATCATAGGCGACTTTATCACCTCGCTTCGTCCGGCGAAGGACGCAGATAGAATAGATCGTCTCAACTACTGCTGGACACCGCTCTTCTTGTTCGCGTACGGAGCCTTCGTCATCGGATGGTCGTTCTGCGGAAAGCCTATCGCTTGTTGGTTTCCCGCTTACTTCACTGGTAAGCAAGCGTCGTCGTCGTCGTCGTCGTCGTCGTCGTCGTCGTCGTCGTCGTCGTCGTCGTCGTCGTCGTCGTCGTCGTCGTCGTCGTCGTCGTCGTCGTCGTCGTCGTCGTCGTCGTCGTCGTCGTCGTCGTCGTCGTCGTCGTCGTCGTCGTCGTCGTCGTCGTCGTCGTCGTCGTCGTCGTCGTCGTCGTCGTCGTCGTTGTGTGTGTGTGTGTGTGTGTGTGTGTGTGTGTGTGGGGTGTTGTGTGTGTGTGTGTGTGTGTTGTTGTCGTCGTCGTCGTCGTCGTCGTCGTCGTCGTCGTCGTCGTCGTCGTCGTCGTCGTCGTCGTCGTCGTCGTCGTCGTCGTCGTCGTCGTCGTCGTCGTCGTCGTCGTCGTCGTCGTCGTCGTCGTCGTCGTCGTCGTCGTCGTCGTCGTCGTCGTCGTCGTCGTCGTCGTCGTCGTCGTCGTCGTCGTCGTCGTCGTCGTCGTCGTCGTCGTCGTCGTCGTCGTCGTCGTCGTCGTCGTCGTCGTCTGTTTCTTTACTTTGTAGACCCCTGGATCGAGTATGGCTTGGACTACTGCTATGTGCAAAACACGTACTTTGTGCCCTTCGAAACGAAACCGGGGACTTCCGTCTTCAACGTTGGCCAAAACCTCTATGAAGTGCCCGGAAACATCACTAAAAGAGACGAGCTACAAATCGGTGAGCAGTGAATGCTGAAGGCATTGTCTGCTGATTATACGCAGAAGTAATCGAGACGGACATCGTTCAGGATATTATCAGTGGGTGGGCTTCTTCCTTCTCGCCCAGGCGATACTTTTCCACCTTCCAATCATTTTCTGGCGCGCTATGTACTCCGAGTCTGGTAAGGTTTGACGGCACAGAATGGAGGTTAGAGAGTTGGGTAAGAGAACTCGCAGGGATACCGATACAAGCGCTGGTCGACGCGGCGAAGAACGACAAGTCGGTGACGGCACACACTCGTGGCGAGAACATCGCGCTGATGTCGCGCTTCCTCGATCAGACGCTAATGTCTGCCGACCGGATGAACCTGGTGCACGGATGCTTCGTCACGCTGCTCTACCTCTTCGTAAAGGTGATTCGAAATGGGTCGACTCGAGTCGATCAAAACGGCGACAACGCTAGGATTTGTTTTCAGCTCTGGTTCCTTCTGAACGCCGTCTTGAATCTGCTGGTAACCCAGTACTTCTTGGGTTTCGAGACACCGTGGTGGGGCTCCCTGATCGCGCGACAGGTGTTCGCCGGCGACGCCTGGCTAGAGACGGGCCACTTTCCCCGGGTCACGCTCTGCGACTTCGAGGTTCGCATTCTGAGTTGGGGACAGCGCAAAATGCACGCCTACATACTTCCAGAAGGAAACGTGAAGTGGCAATCTCGAGCTCGACTTCAGGTCCGCATGCTGGGTAACGTGCATCGACACACTACCCAGTGTTCTCTGATGCTGAACCTGTTCAACGAGACCATGTTCGTTTCCTGCTGGTGGCTCTACTGCATCCTGATCGTCTTCAAGTGAGCATACAGTAGTTACGATACCTACAGCTGTTTTATCCCCTTGATGCGCACACTCTTGACGATGTCTACTGTATCGTACTCCTTCAGCGCGCTCAGTCTTCTACAGTGGACTCTGTTGGTGATGTTCTACCGGACCGGACACGGCATGATCAACGGCTACCTGCGCCAAATCGAGCCGGAGCTGCAGAAGCAGCCGCGCCGCGGAGCCTGGGTGCGCCACTTCATCGACCACTGCATCATGACCGACGGTATCACCATCCTGCGCCTGATCCGGCGCAACTGCGGCGACGTCTCCGTCAAGGAGGTGGTCGAGTCCCTCTGGAAGGACTTCAAGCAGCGGTAGCAACCACTCCAAGTTACTCCGGCAACCATCATATCTATTTTGTTTGCTTGTCCTTGCAGCAACTCGGCCAGCTTCCCCGAGTTGAACGACAACGACTCGATTCCGCCACCACCGAAGGTCACTTTGGCCGGATCGACGCGCGGAAGCACCGGACAAGACAGCCTCGGCAGCAGAGCGCCAGAGGACGTCGACGACTTGTCGCCTCAGGGGCCGCCCACTTATGAAGAATCCGTGCTCTAAGTGCGTGATACACAAAATTTCCGTGGCAGCGCTTCTTTCTCAGCGCTGTAAAGAGGGCGTTTATTCGAGGATTGACGGTAGTTGCTGTGAAATACTGATAGTTGTGACTGCCTTCCTTTGTGAACAAACGTGTTGCCGCTTGTGTCACCTTTGTCGTTTACCACGGTCTCATCATACATTTCAACGACAAGAGTGTTCGAAATCCGAATTGCACCATCAAGCCGGTTTTACGAGAGCATTGCCAATGCAGTCAACCAACAAAAGAGGCCGGCCGTTCGGGGGCCGCCAGTCAACGGCGCGAAGAGAAATCGCATCTCAACAGCGCTCGCTCTTCGGCGGTTGAATCGGTGCTGCACCAAGGACGCAGCGCCGACAGTGACACAAGACCGACGGCCGCCTTCCAGCCTATGTACAACGCGACTCAGCGCAGGAGCAGGGAGCAACGCTCGGCGCTGCAAGGGACGCACGAATTCGGATGGCCTCCGTTGTTGCGCGCCTGTGTGATTCAGAGAGGAGGCAGGCGGCGCTTGCGCGCAGAATATGTAAGTGGGGACTGGCTGGCTCCCTAGTCCATGCACATAGTGTAGTCTGGTGTGACATATAACCAGACAACTCGGCAGCTAATTTGGAGGAGACGGAAGGCGCCGCCGGAGCATTCTAGGCCTACGTAGCTCAAGAAGCTGAGTTGGTGGTCCGAACTCTAGGCAAGATGCTCTTCCTGGACACCTTCTTGAAAGGTCTGAAGCCGTCGTTCGACGACGACGTGGCCGACCGACTCAACTACTACTACACTCCCATGCTCCTGATCGTCTTCTCCCTCACGCTCTCGGCCAAGCAGTACGTGGGTGAGTGCGCACAGAAGATCTACCACCTTTCCTGCTTCCCCACTCCCATTTACTGAAAGAAATTGTTGCAGGTCAACCAATTCAATGCTGGGTGCCGGCGCAGTTCACTTGTGAGTTTCTCTGGACAGCAACACTTGCCATGCGTGATCTACCAAGACAACCCGCACAAACTTGTCAGACGTTCAGCTAGAGCTGGCCATCACCCGTTCTTTCAGCCGCATGGGAGCAGTACAGCGAGAACTACTGCTTCGTACAGAACACATACTTCACACCGCTTCATCGCAGGATTCCCACGGACTACAGCGAGAGGAAGGCAGAGGAAATCGGTGTGACACGCAGAGTTTTGGGCAATGCACGTTGTGAGGAGCCTCTCAGTCCAAGGATAACTTTTAGGCTATTATCAATGGGTACCGTTTATCCTCGCCTTGCAAGCGCTGTTCTTCTACCTGCCCTGCCTGGTCTGGCGCCTATTCAACTGGCAGTCGGGTAACACATGACGATAGGACATGTACCTTCTTCCGAACGAGTTGGTGAATTTTTGCAAGGTTCGAATCTCTAGGGGTCAGCGTCAAGGGTGTCGTGAACATGGCGATGGACGTGAAGAACATGGACGCCGAAGAGAGGCGCAAGAGCGCCGACGTCGTCGCCTCGCACATACACGACGCGATTGGGGTTCAGCGGGACATGCGCACAAAGGGTCGCTTCCTCGGTTGTCTTTTCTACGGCACACACTACGGCAGCTACGTCACTTGTCTGTACCTTCTCGTCAAGGTGCGTTGATACTTCCAGCCGAGCCTCAGCAGACTAAGTATCCTCGAGTGTTCAGCTGCTGTTCCTGCTCCAAGTGCTGGGTCAACTCGTGCTGCTGAACCACTTCATTGGCACCAACTACACCTTCTGGGGCTTCGAGATTCTGCGCGACCTGGCCTACGGCAGAAAGTGGGAAGAGAGTGGCCACTTCCCTAGGTACATATATGTACACTTACGTACAGGCGTGATATGTTGAGAGATCTCGCGCTAACAATCTTTGCACCTTACAGGGTGACGATGTGCGACTTTGACGTCCGAGTACTCGGCAACTTGCACCGTTGGACAGTCCAGTGCGTGCTGATGATCAACATGTTCAACGAGAAGGTTGCTTGGAAAAGAGATTCGTCAAGTGCACGCACACTAGTGGTCCTGTGACCTGTATATCAACTCATTCAGATCTTCTTGTTCCTGTGGTGGTGGTTTCTGGTCCTGGTCGTCTGCAACGGCCTCAGTCTCTTGTACTGGCTGTTCGTCAGCTCGCTCGGCATCCAGGCGCGCGGCTTCGTCCACCGCTACCTGCGTGTCTCCGACGAGCTCCACAATTCGGCCAAGGACCGCAAGGCGCTCTACAAGTTCGTCCGATACAGCCTGCGTCCCGACGGCGTCTTCCTGCTGCGCATGCTGGCCAGCAATGCCGGTGACCTCGTTTGCACCGATGTGGTCCACCAGCTCTTCCGCCAGTTCCTCGAGAAGGAGAAGGAGAAGGCGCCGGCCCTCGTCAAGGACGAACTTCTGCCCGTCGGCGATAGCGACAGCGGACTGCGCAAACGACCGTCCGCGGCAGGAAGCGAATCCGAGAAAGCGCCGCTGACACCTGAAGAATAGATGAGCACTCTCTGAGTATTGATGGTGTACTAAAGTCTGTTCAAGAAAGGCAGAGACTGAAGGTTATTTGAGTCTGCAGACCTAGTGCTTCGGGAAACCCAAATGATTTATGCATCGTTGGATACCCCTGTCGGAGTGTGTTGGCGCGGTGCGTCTTTTGCCATAATCACGCAACACGCACTGGTTTGGGGCGCACATGAAAAATTCGCGGTTTTGTCAAGGGTGGGCGATTTTGATAATTTTTACACCAGTTATACCCTAAGGCGTCCTGATATCACATTTCAAATTTCAGCAAAATCGGTTCACCACAGCGTTAGTTATGGCCTGCCGCGCACACCCTACTTTGGCCCAAAGTGGCCAAAATCGCCGAAATCGGCCAAAAAGGGTGCACTTTTTTAATAACTCAAGAAAGAAACGGCCAAATTTCTTCAACCTTTCTGTGTGTTAACTAGAATCAATTGTCTACACAATGGAACAAACCCCATCTTATTCGGTTGCGGCACGCTCGAATGCGACTCAATCACCAGGCAAGTCGTCCGGGGGACGCAGTATACTCCACAAATTTGAACTCCTACGCACGGTGACTCCTCTCCTGTTGTGGCCTCCTGGCACCCCAATCGAAAAACTAATGCCGAATTCGTGATCTACATCCCAGAATACCCCAGAATCGACATACAACACCCCTAACTTCCTGTGGACTCGTAGAACCAAAATTCTGCACTTGGGGTACGGTAGCATGCGAATTCGTCATAGGTACGCTTAAACATCATCTAAACGCTAAACGAATGCCAAATTCGTAATCAGCGCCCCCGAAAACCCCGAAATCGAGTATAATATCGCGAAAGTCGACCCGACACCCAATATTCAAATGGACGCGGCAGGGTTACTGTAGCTCTGCAAATTTGCCAAAAACACTTTTCTGGACCAGATTTCAACGTAGAATCGTTTAAAACCACTTTTGAACCGATTCGGCAACGCATTCGAGCGCTACAGACGCCGTAACACGATAATCGCAATTTCCGACCCCGGAGTCAAAAAAGTTGCGGGAAAATAACTTTTTTGTGTTTCGACCGATTTTCTTCGTTCATGGCTCATTCGATAGAGGACATCTGGGAAGGAGCAACAAAAGCGGTCTTGCCGCTCTAGCTGCTACCTAGCCCGCACAGCAGCCCGTCAAAGTCGACCCGGGGCCATAAATCGCGAATTTTTCAAATTTGGCGCCAAAATGGGTCCCGCAGCGATCCAATTCATTTCTTCCACCCTCGGCCCTATCGAGTACTACAACATATCAAAAGATAGTATATACCATTATATGCAACTTTTTCGAGTTCTACCTTGCCTAATGCGTTTTTCAGTACTTTGAAAAAATAAATTTTTGAATTTCCCGCCAACGGGGTCCCGCAGAGTGACCCCATTTGGTGTCCACCCTGCCCACCCACTAGGCCTACCCAACGCAAAAGACCGTTTGCAAATCGGCCGCTGCACGCGCGAACACCATCCGTTAGAAATTACTGCGTTTCGCGCACAAACGCTATATACTCCACACTTTTTGTGGAGTATAAAAAAGACCCCACTTTTGGCCGAAACGACGCTTTTCAGCTGGATTGCGCATCGAGGCCGTCCAGCTGGCCAAAAAGCGTCGTTTCGGCCAAAAGTAGGGTCTCTTTGATTGAGTCGCATTCGAGCGTGCCGCAACCGAATAAGATGTGGTTTGTTCCATTGTGTGGACAATTGATTCTAGTTAGCACACAGAAAGTTTGAAGAGATTTAACCGTTTCTTTCTTGAGTTATTAAACCAGGCAAGTCGTCCGGGGGACGCAGTATACTCCACAAATATGAACTCCTACCTACGCACGGTGACTCATCTGCTGTTGTGGCCCCCTGACACTCCCAATCGGAAAACTGATGCCGAATTCGTGATCTACATCCCAGAATACCCCAGAATCGACATACAACACCCCTAACTTCCTATGGACTCGCAGAACCAAAATTCTGCACTTGGGGTACGGTAGCATGCAAATTCGTCACATCTATGTTCAACCATTATCTAAACGATAAACGAATGCCAAATTCGTAATCAGCGACCCCCAATGCCCCGAGATCGAGCATAATATTGCCAAAGTCGACCCGACGCCCAAAGTTCAAACCGACGCGGCAGGGATACTGTAACCCCGAAAATTTTTCGAAAATAGTTTTCTGGGCCAGATTTAAGCGCAGAATCGCTTGAAACCACCTTTGGAACGAGTCGGCAACGCATTCGAGAGCTACAGACGCCGAAACGCGAAAATTGCAATTTTCGACCCCGGAGTCAAAAAAGTTGCGGGAAAATAACTTTTTTGTGTTTCGGCCGATTTTCTCCGTTCATGGCTCATTCTATAGAGGACATCTGGGAAGGAGCAACAAAAGCGGTCTCGCGGCTCTAGCTGCTACCTAGCCCGCACAGCAGCCCGTCAAAGTCGGAAAAGGACCAAAAATCGCGAATTTTTTAAATTTGGCGCCAAAATGGGTCCCGCAGCGATCCAATTCATTTTTTCCACCCTCGGCCCTATCGAGTACTACAACATATCAAAAGATAGTATATACCATTATATGCAACTTTTTCGAGTTCTACCTTGCCTAACCCATTTTTCAGTACTTTGAAAATTTAAATTTTTGAATTTCCCGCCAATGGGGTCCCGCAGCGTGACCCCGTTTGGTTTCCACCCTGCCCACCCAATAGGCCTACCCAACGCAAAAGACCGTTTGCAAATCGGCCGCTGCACGCGCGAACACCATCCGTTAGAAATTACTGCGTTTCGCGCACAATCGCTATATACTCCACACTTTTTGTGGAGTATAAAAAGTGCACCCTTTTTGGCCGATTTCGGCGATTTTTGCCATTTTGGGCCAAAGTAGGGTGTACGCGGCAGGCCATAACTAGCGCTGTGGTGAACCGATTTTGCTGAAATTTGAAATGTGATATCAGGACACCTTGGGGTAAAACTGGTGTAAAAATTATCAAAATCGCCCACCCTGTACAAAACCTCGAATTTTTCATGTGCGCCCCAATCCAGTGCGTGTTGCGTGATCATGGCAAAAGACGCACCGCGCCAACACACTCCGACAGGGGTATCCAACGGCGCATAAATCATTTGGGTTTCCCGAAGCACTAAGTCTGCAGACTCAAATAACCTTCAGTCTCTGCCTTTCTTGAACAGACTATAGACGTCGTCAGTTCATTGCTATATGCAGGCGTATAATCTCTAGATACGCTTTAGCGACAGCAGACACAGACCGAGGTGAAGTTCCATGCGTGCGTGGAGTTCCTATATGTACTGCAAAAAACTCAAATTTCAAATTTGGACACTTATATGTACTGCAAGAAATTCAATTCAAATTTCAAATTTAGATGCTCTTATGTACACTGCAAGAAACTCAAACTTCAAATTTAGAAACTCCTATGTGTACTGCAAGAAATTCAAAATTTCAATTTCGAATTTCAAGTTTAGACATTCTTTTATGTATCGTAAGTCATTCAAATTCGCAAATTCAAATTATAAATTCGGACATTTATACTGCAAGAAAGTCAATTCCAATTTCAAATTTAGAAACTCCGATGTTTACTGCAAGAAATTCAAATTTTCAAATTGAAATTTCAAATCTGGACATTCTTATATGTGCTGCAAGAAAGTCAAACTTTCAAATTCAAATTTCAAATCTGGACATTCTTATATGAGCCGCAAGAAATTTAAACTTTCAAATTCAAATTTCAAATCTGGACATTCTTATATGTGCTGCAAGAAAGTCAACTTTCTATTTCAAATTTCAAATCTGGACATTCTTATATGAGCTGCAAGAAATTCAAACCTTCAAATTCAAATTTCAAATTTAGATATTTTATGTAGCGCAAGAATATCTGCGTGGCATAATTTACTTCTGCGCATATCATGATGGTGCACTTTGGAGTGTCAATGTGCGTTCATTTGTTCAGTAGTAATTGAAACCGCGATACGCTGCGCTGTCATTCGGCGGGAACTTTGGCTATTTCGCTGTCCTCGTCGGCGCTTCCTGTGGGGGTTTTCGGTAAATTCCTGGCTGGTAGACCTCCCCCCTGATCGGGGCGGGACTGATTCTGGCCTGGTAGACCGCCCTCCCGAGAGTGCGCACAAAGCCTCTAAACGTCAAAACAGTGAGACCGGAGTGTGTGTGCGTCATTTCTGATGATGAACAGTACGCGCACGTGAGCGCCCGAAGTTGGAGAAATTTTCGAATTTCTACTGTTTATATGATCGCCATCTTTTAGAACATACATGATGATGACAGGGCGACTTTGGCAACCCCAAAAATATTTAGCGCCCAAAATCCCAAATACAAAATAGCGGCCCAAAGCCAAAAGCCTCACTCAGAAGAATAATGGCCCATTAAAAAGATAGCGGCCCAAACACTATTCAACTACAGCGGCTTCAAAATTGTCTACACTTTAGTGGCCCAAAAGGTAAACCTTTCGCTTTGGCTTAGGGTAAGGCTTAGGCTTAGTCAGGCTTAGGCTTATGCTTAGGCTCATGCTTAGGCTTAGGCTCAGGCTCGGACTGTCAATTTATGCCTAAGCCGAGCCCAAACCTAGCCTGCACCTAAGCCTAAGCGTAAGCCTAAACCTGTAGCCTAGGCCTTACACTAGCGTACTGCTCATCATCAAAAATGAAGCACACACACTCCGGTCCCACTGTTTTGACGTTCAGAGGCTTCATACCCCAGTCAGGGGGGAGGTCTACCAGCCAGGAATTTACCGGGTTTTCGCATTTCCCGCTATTGGAAAAGTTTGCCGGACATGTCAAAGCAGCGGCAGTCGCCTCGCTTGAAGGCGAAGGAGGCTGAGAAGGAGAAGAGAAGGGAGGACTTGGAGGCCTCAAGATTTCGGACCCCAAACAAGAAAGCTGTTTTCGGGGAAATCGACCGTCGAGCGCAGAAACACGGGAAGAAGCGAAAAAGGAGCTCTGATGGCAGCGGGTCTTCCTCCAGTGGCTGCAGTCGCCGAATCTTTGAACGAGCGAGAGCCGGGAACGAGTTCATTTTCGAGTGAGGCCAAATTCATTCGCGAGCTTGCGAATCGCGGACGACTGTCTTTTCGCAGGAAAAATCGCTATCGCTCGGACTTCGCCGATCCTACAGACGACAACTCGTTAGACGGCTTCATTGTTGCGGACGATGTGGCTCCTCCTGATGTTGAAGACGACTCTGAGGAAGAATCGTCGTCGGCTGAAAACGAATCCGCCGAAGGCCAATGTGAAGAGCCGCATACCTCTCGTGCTCGAAATAGGCGCCGACACGCGAGAATCGAGGACGACTCAGACAGCGGCGACGGCGAGAGTGCAACCAAGACAGTCAAGCGTCCGCCGAAAGTAGTGGCTTGCTTTCTAGAAATAGGTGCTTTCTGGAACGCTCCGCCAAGTGAATTTATGTGCTGCAATGTCTCAGCTTGGCCGGGCGTCGTCCCGCGTCGAGAAGCAGGAGACGAAGAAGCAGCAGCGAAGCGAGGAGTATCACGCCATGGCCGAGAAGAAGCGGTTGCGCGAGGAAGAACGGCAACAGAGGGAACAAGCCGCCGCCGTAGAGGAGGCACGAGTTGCACCGATCCCCACCGATTCCGTTCCCGACAACGACGTCGTTGGGATGGAGGAAGATCCCGTCGCTACCTTGATTGGTGTGTTCATTGCATATGTAGTTGATAGTTGCTATTGACTGGGTTGGGTTGACTATGGGTCAAGACAATTTCTCAGAAGTCAGAAGTCGAATCGTCAACATTCTTGTCTGCGAGGCTATCATTTGGGTCTTTCAGAAATCTTCAAGCATTCGTCTATCTTTCCGTTTCAGAGCCGGCCGACGATGTCGGTCACTGCCAAGACCCTTCACAGGAAATGGACGCCAAGGTCGGCGAAGGCGACGTCGGCCCTGCGATTGAGAACGAGGCAGAGAATGTCGCTGGAGAATCGTCGGCCGACGCCAGCCCCAACGCTGATGTGGTGGTAGTGAAGCAGGAGCCCGACTCTTTTCCCGGGGAAGCGAACGAGGAAGACGGGGCCGACCAACAACCGTCTGCGCTCTCGCTTCGTCGACGGGCTTTCGACTCGGTCGTAACGCTGGACATGGCGCTTCCTGACCAGGGCGCTTGGGAGGGGATTGTGACCGTTCGCGCAACGGTAGTCTCGTACGACTCGAGCAGTGGCGTTTTGCTCGCCGGAGACGGACTTGGGGCGGACGGCGGCGCTCCCGTTGTCAAGGCGGCGCTGAAGAATGCGCCATTGGACGAGATTGCGGCTGGAGAAGCAGTGGTCCTGAAAGGTCGCTGCACCGGGAAGGGCGAAGACGGCGCGATCCTTTTCGCTTCAGCATGTCAGTTCAACTTGAGAACCACTGCTTCCAGATGAAGAAGAAGGGTCATTGTCGTTCGTTTCAGCTGTGGAGGTCGATAGTGTTGGCCGATCAAATGATCCTGGAGCAGAAGCACCGCCGGCCGAATCAATGGAGCCGTTCGAGTCGATTTTGGACGCCAGCGACGACACAGGCAGAGGAGAAGAAGAGGGAAGGCCGGAGGCCCCTCTCGAGGCTTTCGACAGTGTCGTGACGGACGAAGCGGGTGGAAGCAGTCTGGAGACGCCCGTCTATCCCTTGAGCGAAGACGACGACGACGATTCCTATGAACCCCCTCCACGCTACCAGTATCGCGAGCCGGTCGACGAATCTTTCGAGGCGGACGGCTACGCTAGAGAAGTAAGACCCACTTTGATTGCAGTCTGTCGGAAGATTATTTTAGCGCACTGTTTCGTCTTTCAGTTGCTGCCGTCTGTCGCCTCCAACCAGCTCCAACGTTGGGTCTACCTCCAGCGGGCGGTTCGAGTGGATCACGTTCATTTCTGGTATGGGCTGGTGGTGGAGGAGTCTAATCGACGTCTCGTGGTGCGCTTTCCGTCGGATCCACGGCGGCGCATCTCCTTTTATCACGACTATCTCTACATCGATGGCATCGTGGAACCAGATGGCGAGATCGCCGTCGTCTCCGCCTGGTCGACCGATGACATTCCTCAGAAGCGCCTGAGCGAGAAGTGAGGATCATAGGGTTGAGTGGTCGCTTGTGCGGCTTTTTTGTTGATCTGCGCCCTGTACAGTTGGGCATCTGCGGTTGTGACTGACGCGAAAACCCTTTCTTTTCCCCAGGCTCTACTCGGAGGCGGAGCGCTACACGGGCGCCGTCTGGCCAAACGGCGAGAAGGTTCGCTCGTGTCCCTCCGTTGGCGCGCTCGTCGAAGGAAGTGGAGAAGCGCGGTCCGAGACGTCAGCGCTCTGCCTTCGTCGAGTGCGCATCGTGGATCGTCTGTTCGACGAGAACGGCCGGCTGCGCCTCGTCTCCATCGTCGACGCCGACGGCGAGCAGTTAGCCGCTCGCGTCGACGTCCAGTTCCCCGTTCGCCCCCTCTACTCGCGCACGCTCTGCCTCGACCGCCTACTCAGCTGTCTCCACATCAGGGCGAAGGTCGACGGCACCTTCGAATGCGTCGCCTACTTCGCCAGCCGGCACGACTTCGCACCCTTTGCTCCCCTTCGCCGGTGAAGCCGGGTGTGAGATTACGTGTGTCGTAAGCAGGTTGGCTTGTTGTGTTGTTGGATTTTCGTTTGTCCCGAGGTTGGGTCATGTCACGCTCGTTTTCTGGCCTCTACCTACATACGTATAATCATCGCAAGGTGCTGGTGACAGGTATTGGAATTTGCTGTTTGTAGCGTAGCGTATGTTAGCGTAGTGCGTCGCTAGTTGGCTGTCTTACTGCTCGCGAATCCATTGTTGTTGTGTTATTCATGCGCTGTCAGACACGTCTAGTTATAGTCCTTTTGAAGATTTCGAGTGGGTCTCTGCCAAGTTTGGTGATGTGGGTAGTGTTCTCTGGTTATTACTTCCTCCATTAGTGGTTCGTAGAAAGAAGAACGGTTCGTTTGCCTTCCGCGGCGCTGTCGCCCCATTGTCGCCCGCTTGGTTTCCAGCGAACACCGTCTTCCGTTCAGCAGATATCACGATTTACTGGTTTTTCCCGGCTGAAATTCAGCTTGTGTATGTGTTAGAAAAGAATCGGCAGCGGATTCGACTGTGCTAGCGGCAAGACGAGATGTCGAAGTTTGGTGTGGAAAGCGGCGTAGACGTCAATGCGAACTGGTGGGAATCGGGCGGCCGGCCGGCGCTTCAAGTCTATCACGCGGTGAGAAGCTTTCCCTCTGCGTACTGTCGGTGTGCCAGTTGTATCGATGTTCTCTGTTGTTTGCAGCAGCAGTACGGTCTGTTGGCGCCGCAGTACGCGCCGTCGACCTCCGCCGAGTGGCAGCAGCAGTACGGCGCTTTCGGTGAGAGGCGCAAGTGCGCAGTCACTCGATTGGTACCGCCGTCTGTTACAACATGCCTTTCAGCTGAATTGACTTCTACCGGATTTGTACAGAGCGGCGCCACTCTCCCTCCGGTCTTCCTAACGAGAGAGGGTCACTTCAGCTACTCTCCCGACTACGGAGGCGCCACTCAGGTGGGAGCTTCCCTACTTTTGCGGCGTACTGTAGTTGGCGCAAAGGTCGACTGCTTTGTGATGTCCAAAGCTGCGTGCGCGCTGCCGGGTTTGTTGCTTGTCACCGAAGCGCGTCCTTGCATGCAGGCCGACGGAAGTGGCGGCCATTTCGTGATGCCGCAGTCGCCTGTGAAACCGCGCTTCTGGGAGCACTCCTATCTGGGTTGGCTGCTTTTTTAGATGAATAGACATAGCTGCGCTCACGCTGTCGCTGTGGCGTGCCCTTTAGACGACGGAGGAGGAGGCAGACACGAGTGGGACAGCGGCTTGGCTGAGCGAGAAGACGGCGGCGTCTCTCGCCTCCGCCCCACCGAGGAGAAGGCGCCCGTCGAACTGGACGACGTGGGGCGCAGCAAGCTCTGCCGTCAGATCGAGTTCTACTTCTCGAAGTGCGCCCTTATACGTTCGATGAACGAATCAGATGACTCGACGTCGATAACAGCCGTGCTTCAGAGACAACCTGGCTAAGGACATTTACCTGCGCTCGCACATGGACGCCGACCGCTTCGTGTCGCTGGCCTTGATCGCGAAGTTCCGCAAAGTGCGCACCTTCACGGCCGACACGGCGGTCATCGCCGACTGCCTGCGCGGTGCGACCCTTCTTAGCGTTCGGCGCTTCTCTGGCTGCTCAAAACCGATGATGAACTAACTGCCTTGCAGACTCGGCGGTGGTGGAAGTCGACAAAACTGGTACGAAGGTGCGCGCCTCCTTGAAGCGATGCACCCTGCTGCTGCGCGAGGTAGAGGAGACGACGAAAGAAGGGGTCGGTCGCCTGGCTCCTTCTGTTTTCTTTAGCCAGCGGTGCATAGATATGTGGCACTACAGTTTCTGATTCCAGGAGATCGAGTCGCTGTTCGAGGGCTGCTGCAAGCCGACGCGGGTGTCGTACAGCTTCAACTGCTGCTGGTACGTCAGCTTCGCCTCTGAGACGGAGGCGGTGCGCGCCCTGATCCACTTGAAGACCATCGTCCGACAGCTCAAAGGAAAGGCGATCTTGGTGAGCTGCTTGTGTTGTGCTACTGACTTATTTTCTGCCCACGCGTCTAAGTAATCGACGCGAATTCGCCGGAAGGTTCGACTGGTGGCCGCCAGTCATGGCGAGCGCTCGACTGAGGCGTCGCCGTCGCCAGAAACTCTCAACAAACCACAACATTCGACGACGACCGGAGACACGGAATTGTCGCTGAACGAATTCGCACGCCACTCTGACTTGGTACCTACGTATATGCTCTCGCCTGTCTTCTTCGTAACTCCACTCACCGATGGCCACCAGCGTAATGCTTGATTTGTCATTCAGCCCGCGCCGCCGCAGTCACCCTTCGGCCAGTTCTCTCAAGCGGAAGATGGCGCTCCTTTGTCGGAGGAGTTGTTCCAGTGCTCCAACGGCGCCGCCGTTCCCGTTACCTTCTCCCAGCCCGTTCTCTGCTACGTCGGCACCGCTCCCGCTGTGCCGAGCGCATTGGTAGGTGGCTGACACAATGAAGTGCGCCTTGACGTCTGATCGTAGGCGCTGTTGTTCAGAACGTCGATTACGGAGGCGGCGGTGGCTGTGAGCAGCAGCAGAGGGGCTTCTACCAAGTGGCGGCACCAGCGCAGCAGGCGCCGCCGCCCTTCTTCCTGGCTCCGCGCCTCGTGGCCGTCGGCGACGGTGCCACTCTTCAAAGCGATAGAAGTCAGGCGCCGCCGCTCACCTCTACGGGTCGCTTCCTGCAGCGCGAGCAGCCGAGCAACGACTTCACCGCCAGTGGGCGTCGCTTTGACCACCCGTCGTCGTGGCACAACAGCAGTGGCGGCGCCGTCAGGGGAAGGGCTCCTCCCAACGTGAATTTCTCCAGCCACAGGTCCTTTGGGAGAGGCGGCGCCCAGAACAGAAGGCAGTCTTTGGGTCAGCAGCAGCGAGAATGGAACGGCGCCGGCGGCGGCTTCGCTCCGCGGAGCGCCGAGAGGCGCGACTACTGGCGTTAACAGATCTGGGCGGGGAAGATGTCTTCTTATGTTAACTAGGTGGCGTTGGTTGTCGCCGTACGGTTCGCTTCCGCGCTGTTAGGCTCCTGCTCTTTACTCCGACGTTTGCTCATTCCACAAGTCTCTCGTGATCGAATGTGAATCTGCTTTGCCTTTGCATAAAGTACAGTAACGGCGCGTCATTTGACTTTGCGTTTGTCTCGTTAGTTGTTGCTTCCCCTTCCCTTTTGTTGATTCGGTGGGTCGCGAGATACCGCTCTGTTGCGTTGTTGTCTTTGAGTTGATCATGTTTGGTTTCGCTTCGCGAACTGATGCGTATCTAGTATCAACGTCTTTAGGCTTGATCGCTGCCATCGTCATTTTCTCCGAGTTGCATACAGTTCTACCTCTGCTCTGCGCCGTCGTCACCGTTAGGATAGCGTCATTGCTTCGCTTCGCTTCGCACGCAGTTGTTCGTAGGTACTGAAATTCGTTCGCGCCTAGGCAGGGCAGTTGGAATGGAGCTTAGGCATACGAACTGGCACAGAGTGTAGTAAGTGATTCTGGAGTGGCTTGGGAAATCGCGCCGACTGGCCGTATGCCAACCATATTATGTACGCATGAAAGGTAGACTGATGCTTCTGACTTTCTGCTGCGGCGTGGCTGTATTTCGTTCGCATCAGCTCAAAAAAACTTTTGCTGCTTGGGTTGCGCGCGTCTAGGTTAAACCAGACGCGGGTGTGCCGTGGATTCAACTGGGGTGAATGGAAGAATTGCAAAACTAGCGGTAGAATATATGAGGCTCACTTTTGAAGTTTCATGGTGTGTAAACGCGGTCTCGAAGGGCAAAATTTCCAATCGATTACTGTAGAATATAGAGAGGCTCACTTTTGAAGTTTCATGGTGTGTAAACGCGGTCTCGAAGGGAGAAATTTCCAATCGATTACGGTAAAATATATAGAGGCTCACTTTTGAAGTTTTATGGTGTGTGTGTAGTGTATACGCGGTCTCGAAGGGAGAAATTTCCAATCGATTACGGTAGAATATATAGAGGCTCACTTTTGAAGTTTTGTGGTGTGTATACGCGGTCTCGAAGGGAGAAATTTCCAATCGATTACGGTAGAATATATAGAGGCTCACTTTTGAAGTTTTATGGTGTGTGTGTAGTGTATACGCGGTCGATTACGGTAGAATATATAGAGGCTCACTTTTGAAGTTTTATGGTGTGTATACGCGGTCTCGAAGGGAGAAATTTCCAAACGATTACGGTAGAATATATAGAGGCTCACTTCTGAAGTTTCAGTGTGTAAACGTGGTTGGAAGGGATATTTTCAAAACGATTAGTGTAGAATATGTAGAGGCTCATTTTTGAAGTTTCATGGTGTGTAAACGCGATCTCGAAGGGAAATTTTCAAAGCGATTGCGGTAGAATATGAAGAGGCTCACTTTAGAAGTTCCATGGTGTGTAAACGCGGTCTCTAAAAGACAAATTTCAAATCGATTACGGTAGAATATATAGGGGCTCACTTTTGAAGTTTCATGGTGTGTAAACGTGGTCTCGAAGGGACAAATTTCAAAACGATTATGGTAGAATATGTAGAAGCTTACTTTTGAAGTTTCATGGTGTGTAAACGTGGTCTCGAAGCGACAAATTTCAAATCGATTACGGTAGAGTGTATAAAGGCTTGCTTTTGAAGTTCTTGGTTGTCTATAAAATCGCATCAATACCTCGCTTGCTTCCTTTCTTGTTTCAACGCTTCTGCTCTCGGAGGCACTTTGTCCTCATGACAGGCGCAAACGAGTGTTTTCGGTCTGAAGTTCACGGAGGGCGCGGCCGCAAACGGAAGAAGCGAGACGAGCAAAACGGCTGACGACGGCTTCTAGCGATGCTCGATCACAGAATCACTGTGTGTCACTGTGGGTGCTTGGAGACGAGAAACGCTGCTGGGCGGTGTGTCTTCTCTCTCTTTCTTCTGGGAGTCAGCGTCGGGGTCCCGGGGGGTTGCGGCAGAGAACGGGGAAGTTGGCGACGGCGGGTCCGGTGAAGACCTCCTCCTTGCCGTTGAAGGCGGCGCCGGCTTTCTCCTGCGAGAGGAAGGCCTTGCCCAGTCGCTCGTGGCCGGCCGCGTTGACGCAGACGCAGGGGCAGACGTCGCCCACGTGGACCGGCTGGAAGTCGTCCTTGACGTTGTTGCGGTAGTTGGCCGTCGCCTGGGAGAAGGGCAGCCACTTGTATTCGAAGCCCATGCGCCCGTCGCTGTGGTAGGCGGCCACTTGCATGGAGCCCACGGCCGAGCCGCCGAACTCCTTGCCGTCCCAGCCGAAGAGGGCGGCCACCTTCCCAGCCCCGTCCTTCCAGCAGCGTCCCATCACCGGCTCGCCGTGCTTGTACCTGAAAAGGATATGGGGAATCATCGTCGTTTAGTGAAGCGGCAGGAAGTAGGAAGTGTACGCACCAGAGGGCGACACATTGGAGCATCTGAGAGCCGTCCTCCTGCTTGAGCGGTCGTCCGAGGGCGCGCACGGCCAGATCCTCCGGGAAGGGGTCGCCGACTTTCAGGTCGAGCCACTGGTCGTCGTAGACCTTGATGATGCCAGGATTAGTCAGGTTGCGGCAGAGCACCCAGGCGCCGGTCAGCTGGGCGGAACCTGCGAACTGGTCGGCCTTGCCGCCGTAGGAGATCTGCGCCAGTTCCGTGCCGAGGTCGAGGTTGCCCAGCAGCTCCTCTCCTCCCTTGGTGGTGATCAGCAGGGGCGTCGACTGGCCGCAGCGCACCAGCTCCACCTTGGGCGTGTCGCGGTACTCGGCGTAGGGCAGCCACTGGTACCAGAAGCCGAGCTTCTCGTAGCCAAGCTGGGCGTCCTCGGCGGGGTAGGAGAGGATCTGGATGTCACCGCCCAGGTCACGCTTTCCCGTCAGCTCCTTGCCGTTGAAGGGGAAGGAGCACTCAACCACGCCGCCGTTGTTCCAGGCCCGTCCATTGACCGGCTTGCCGTGCTTGTACCACAGCGCCACGTACATGTTCGTGTGACCCTTCACGCGCATGGGCTTGTCGGGGAACGGCGCGCCGATCGGCTGCATCGCCCACACGTCGTCCTTCGGAGCTGCCGACGCCATTCTTCTTTCCTTCTTCTTCGCTTCTTCCTCCTTCGTCTCCTTTACTTTCTATCTACTTTAAACGGTAAAACGAAACTACAGAACTTCGTGTGAACCGATATGTAAAGAGAGGGGACTTGTTGGCAAAACAAGCCTCGACAACCATTCAGAATGCATTCCTCACTTTAGGAAATCTGGGTTGCGGTGAACTCGACTTGGGTGATCACAATCACCGCTCTTCCATTTTGATGGCCTTACGTGCATATGGACTACTGTAGTAAATAGCTTTGTGAGTGATTTGGATCATGTTTATCGGCGATCTCTCGTAGAGAGAAGCTATCAATGTTGAACCGATGCGTCACCTGACTGTACATCCGCAGGTGTTAGTCATAGGCAGTTGACTCTTGCGAAGCTGTGACTGTCGCCCGTGGGAGGCGAGTAGACATTGTGCCTGTCGTCGTGGTGTAATCCATCTCACGGCCCCCACAATAACAACTTCCTTACTTACGCCTGCGTTGTCACAGTTGTGTCAACAGTGCGATTGGAAGTGGCACTTTTCGCTCCAAGTATATCCCAGTTGTACCTGAGAAATGAAAACGCTTCTCGTAACGGCAGTTATCAGTGTCGGGGCCGTTTGGTCTGCTCCGATTAACGTGTTAGACGCCGTACGAGACGTCGATTCGAAGCGCGAGTCCTACGAAGAACGGAACGCGGAAGCGTTCCTTCGCCAGTACGGCTACATTGAGCCTGTCCCAGAATCGAGAGATGGTTCAGCTCCGAGCAGCACTACCAGTCCGACGCAACGAGCTCGTTTGGACTCGGCTATCAAGTTGGTGTGGCGAGCAGCCGCTGTACTGAACATGTAGGTGAAGTGTCCAGCTTTCATAAACGTTCCAGAAAGCTGCAAGGGTTTGCCGGCCTCCCAGTGACGGGCATACTCGACGACGCCACGAAGCAGGTGATAGCCTCCAGGCGCTGCGGTGTGCCCGACCTCAACGTCTTGCCAAAAGGAGGTGGGTAGAGTACGCTTACGTCTTATGCGCTGGCGACTGGTACGCAATTTCATACATATGTACAACTCCAATCCATTGCAACGTCGTAATGGGTTCAGTCGCTAGCGTATCATTACTCTATCTCGCAGCAACTCGCCCGAAGTGGGTTGGGGAGGAAATCCGCTGGACGATCGAAAACGAATCAAGATCGCCCCACTTGACGGCTGACTCGACAAGGCGCGCCTTCCATCAAGCCTTCGGCGTTTGGCAGGCGGTGATGCCACTCCGATTCGTGGAGGTCCACCCGCAAGACAGCAGCGCCAACATACGCATCCGCTTCGCGTCGGGCAAGCACGACGACAATTGGCCCTTCGATGGCCTAGGTGCATATTATAAGTGCCATCGGTAGCTTGGATACATAGGTAAGCGTTGATTCGCTGTGTCTAGAAGGCAGGAAGAGTGAATCACCAATAGTCGAAATTCAACGATGGCGAATTGAGTAAGGCTATTGCGCTCTCTTTTGTGCATTGCGATCTCCAACCTGCAGGCGGCGTCCTGGCCCACGCGATGCTACCGAAGGACGGCCGGTGTCACATGGACGACGAGGAGAAGTGGGTCTTCGAGGATCTGGAGAAGGCGCGCCTGTACGAGTACACGGACCTGCTGAGCGTCGCCGTCCACGAGCTGGGACACAACCTGGGCCTTCCTCACTCGGCCGAACCAACGGCCATCATGGCCCCCTTCTATAGGGATCTCTCCGACTTGGCCACCTACGGGCCGCCTCGACTCTCCGACGACGACATCGTCCAAATTCAGACGCTCTACGGTAGGTCGGCTACTTACCACCCCACCCCTCCCTCTTCTCTATCACACAATGTGTGCCTGGGTTAGGAACAATGTTCCAAGTATTCTATTACTGCAGGCAGAAAGACGACCGCGGGAACTGTCCACGAAGAGGAGTTGACGACAACGGAAGCGGTGCCAACTGAGGTGTCGTTGTCCCCTTCAACGACCGTCGTCGATCTCTCCAGTGTTGATACAGTACCTCCAACGTTCGACCCAACAACGGAAACAGTGGCAGTCACAACCACATCAACAGCCGCGACGACAACAACAACCGCAACAACAATGACCACAACATCATCATCAACGCGGATGACGACAACGAAAGCTACTCAGCGGCGCAGTCGAGGCCAATTGCGGTTCACGTCCGATGACGAAACCGTTCCGGCAGGATGGGTGCCATCGGGCGACGCATCTGACGGCAAGGACAATCGATGCAGCCCCGCCATCACTGCTGCCACCAGCTGTGAGCATGCTACCGAAACTCGGCGCTTACTGTAAAAGTCTCGATTTCTCCATTTGCAGCTCTCGACGGCAAGGTGTATCTGTTCGACGAAGGTGGCGTTGTGTCCGAGTGGGACGAGTTGTCCGGTCGCCTGTCCAATGGGCGACAGATTCGCGACCTCTTCCCAGATGGTCCCAGGCGCGTGACAGCGGTCGTGACCGATCCGCGCCAGCAACTCGTGACTCTATTTGATGGTGTGCTGCCGATTATTGCTTTGCGCCGCTATACCGTATATCTCTAAGTACTACACAGAAAACAAGCGGTCCTTTTGTTTTAGAACAACGTTTTTGGACGTTTCTATTGGACAAGAGGACTGGCCGCTTCCAGCTGCGCCGAGACTCGCCGAAGGACCTGCCGCCGTCTGTGGGGTTCTGGCCGCGGACGGCCTTCGTCTGGAGCGACGGGAACGTCGTCCTGTTGGCGGTGCGTCTGGCCACCTATGTACCTACATATGTAATAGGCGAGCACTTTTAGCAATCGCGAACAAATCTCGCCATGTTTTTTTCAGGGAGATGAGTTTGCACTCTACGACGTCCTCGCCAACCAGGCGACGTTCCATGGAAAAACGAGTAACTACTTCCCTGGAGTGCCGCAAGGAGCCACCGCGACCTTGGCGTCTTCTATCGAAGCTGGCAGGCTATTGATATTCACAGAGGACTTGAGGTCTGTCACAGAACACAATACTTCGGTTTATTGGCACAGGTACGTTTAAACTGTTTAATTCAGGCTGTTCAACTACGACATATCTAGAAGAGCTCTCGCTGGCGACCCGACGGATCTCGCAACGTTCCTGCATTGCTCATAGGAGCGCGCGCATGCGTGAAGTCGGTCTTCTTCCAGAGAACGCCAAACTGACCTTCATGCCAACCCATTGGGATCTCGTTACTGAAATAAGATGTGTGTGTGTGCCTTACTTGAAGGTTCTTTTAGACCGTGCGCGCCCAGTTTTCGTGTGTCACGTAGCTAGCTAGCTAACGAACCTGGTGAATAATGACGAAGTGCGTTTGCGTCCGTCTGAAATGATTATCGCCCACGGCGCGGCGAAAGAGCTCGAGGCCCCCCAGGCGGCTCCGCGCGGTCGCTTCTTTCTCTAATGAAAGGCAATCACCTTCCTTCTTGTCTCGCTGACTGTTCCACCTTCCCCTCAAGTAATACATGCGAGCTGCTTGAGAGGGGGGGGAGGGGAGTAGGCGCCCCGTCACATTGAACTGTTAAACTGGTGATATTTCATTGCATGCGCTCCTCATCCTCTTGTGTTTACGGATGGCGCTCTCATTTCCGCGATGAGAAGATGGGCGGTGAAGGCGGGATGCTGCTCCACTTACTGTAGATGATTTTCGGATTTGCGGCTTCGAAGAAGAAGAAGACGTCGCTCGCTCCGTCTGCGCCACGGAAGCTCGACCAGAATTAGAAGCGTAAATGAGTGGCGTGACTGAATCGCTTCTCGCTCCACCACTCATCCATCCATTTCATGACCTTACTTTCTCTGCTCGTGGCTGAAAGCGCCGTCCTATTCGCTCAGGCGCCAAGAGAGGGGCGAGAAGTGACTTGAATGTGCAGCCGGATATGTGCAAGGATGGCGACAGGCCGCCTTGCGTAAGCGAGGCATTGCGAACGTAGGCTTGGCCAAAGTCTTAGAAAGAGCGAGCTGGCGAATGAGAATGAGAAGTAGGTCTAGAGCTAGGGCAGAGCGAGCGGCGCACCTGCGCGCCGACGAAGCGGCCGCCGCCGGCGTCGCTCACGTCGCGCGTGCTCCTAACTCACAAGAGCCGTCGAGGCGCCCGTTTCTTCCGTTTTGTTCCAAAGGCCCCTCGTCGTCCCTCCTTCCTGTTGAGAAGAAGCCAAGGGCCGTCGTCGTCGTCTCTTCGTTTGTTGCGCCGAGCTCCCTTTCCTTTCCTCGCTTTGGCGGCAGTGCGCCGAGGACTCCTCTTCGAGCCGTATAGCCAGTCAGTTCGTCTTAGTTGGCTTCATTGTCTCTTCTGCCGACTAGCGCACGTAACTCACTTGGAAATGCATTAGCAGCTAGAACAGGTGACCAACGACTCGCCTAATAAATTTTGTCTTGCCGGTATTATTTTGGGAACGGCACAACAAGACTTGACTCTGCAAGCAAGCGGGATCAGACGAGTTGTTCAAGGACTGATCCGATGCCGAAGGACGCACCGGCAGCCGGTGAACGAGGTTGGTTGAGTTGTAGTACACTGTTTAGTTCTGTTGTCGACCGCTGCAACCACTTACCGCAAGCAACCCAACATACTCATTCATTGAAGTTCAGTTTCTCGCGAATACTTCGCTCTGACTTGTTCTGGCCATTGAGTTTCGGCGCACGCTGAGGTACCGTAGCTTTCACGTTCATTAATAGAGTCAGGTACATAGGTACATACATTCGCTTCAATGCGTCTATGCATGTACATACTTACTGACTGTGAATCTCTCACTGTAGCACCGACAACCGTTGTTGTCCTCCGAGACCCGACGGTCGATTGTGCCTTCGGGCGATTTATTACGTGTCGAATTCTCTTGGCACCAGACGCCGCGCAAAAAGAGGACTAAGAGTAAGAGTGGTCGCGCGCTCGCTCGCAAAAGAAACGAGGTCTTCCGGTGAAGAAACGAAGCGGATTCCTGCGAGGAGGAGCAGAGAGCGAAGGGAACAGTCAGCTGTTTTCGCGTGGAAGGAGGCGCCGAAGGGGAAAGGAAAGAGCTTCAGTAGATGGGATGAGCAGCTTCAGCTTCGCATTAGGCGGCCACTTTTGTTTGCCCTCGCCTTGGGGCTCTTGGCGCAGTGTCGGCGCTGCTTCTGCCGCTGTGGCAAAGACGCCGCCTTCACCTTCGCCGCCTATGGTCTCAGATGTGGACAATGAAACTGTTTTAGTACATATGTACGATGCGGCGTTGATGAGTAGTATATTTCGTGTGATATGCCAGTCTTTTTCACCGCGGAACTCCCGGAGGAAGGCTAATAGCAGGTAGCGACCAAAGGGCGGTGACGTTAACATCCGATGCCTTGTGGGTACATCCGTGGGATTAGGAAGGTAGTTGGCTCCTTCGACCCTGGACATACTGCGCTTTGTCACGCGAGGTCGTGCGTGCGTGTATACCCATCTGGAAAACTTACTGCTACCTAAGTCAGACTGTAATGTAGGTACTTAGCTGGCCGATTTTCGAAAGATTACTCTTTCACCCGCTTCGAAAGAGTGTGAGGCGAGGCGAATGACGAGAGACAGGACAAGGCACGGGCTAATCTGGTTGTTGGTCGACTGATCACTCCGCTCGGCCGAGAAAATGAGGCTTCTCTCGGGGGGGGGGGGGGGGGGGGGATGGGTGGAGAGAACTTTTACGTGCGCCACCAGTGTTGCGTTGCGATGTACTTTCTTGTTTTCTTCACGTCCCACGTAGAAAGAGAGGCTTTGGTGGCTGCCTTTGTGACCCTTGACGTCAAAGGGGAGGGCGGGCCATCTGGGCACGCCCATTTCCCAAAGGCGGGTGGGAGAGGTGGGGGGGGGGGGGTGAGGTGAGGCGGATTGAAGGTGCCTAGTACCTTTGCGCGTCAGGGTGCGAACGCGCCAATGAGCCGTCTATTGACTGCCTCATCGAACGAGAGACAAGGCCGTCGAGATGGCCGACGGGTAGAAGAGAAGAAGGAAGTAAAGATTTGCTACTCCTCCCTCGCTTCCGCTAGAGACCTTGCTTCTCCATCTCGAAGAAGGGATGGGGGAAGGCAAAGGCTAGAGCCATTGGTAGTGTCATCGCGTTGCTGTTTCAGAAGGCGACCAGCGGGAGACGACAACAGCGCAGCGGATGGGCGCCAAGCAGGCGAAGGCGGCGCCGAACTCCTCGGTGGGCTCGTCGACGCCGTCGTCGCTGGGCCGTCGGGCGCCCAGTCTCTCGGAGGCGGAGAAGGAGCTGCTGCTGGCCAACTGGTCCCACTCGGAGCAGGCGACCTACGAGAACAGCGGCCAGAGGATCTTCAACAAGATCTTCGCCACAGATCCCAGTGTGGAGAAGCTGTTCGCCTTTCCCGACAAGAAGACGGACGAGCTGGCCTACAACAAGGTCTTCTACAAGCACATGCGCGTCTTCATGAACATGCTCGAGTTGGCCGTCACCAAGTGCGACCGACTCGACGAGGTCGCCGACCTCTCTGTCGAGCTGGGACGCCGGCACGCTCGCATGGCCATCGCCAAGGGCTTCCGACCCGAGTACTGGGAGCTCTTCAAGGGGGCCGTCATCGACTGCGCCATCGAGTGGGACAAGGACCAATTTGGTTGGTTGTTGGGCGGCTATAATGTATTTCCAACTTCGATGTCTACAAAAGTATGTACACTTTTACGCAAGATGCACATACACTGTATGTATGTATCTATGTAGGAATGTATGTACATATTTATATGTACTGATAACTTGTCTGGACGGTGGGAGGGGTTACGGTGGGTGCCGCTAAAACCGCCTGACAAGTCACCTCAGGCTCCGAGCACGACCTGCGAATAGTGACGGAGGCATGGCGCAAAGTGGCCGAGTTCGTCGTCAACAGCATGAAGGATGGATTCGAGGAGGAACTGAGGCAAAAGGGCCGGCCCCAGTCAAAGGCCAACGGCGCCGCCGCCACTACGCTGCCCACGTTCTTCGACAAATGATATGTCTGCGCGGCTCACTTCGGTTCGACCGTCGAAGGGATACTTTGATTGTGACAGTGCTCAAACTTCCTACGTCTCGTCTGCGGTTGAGCGCTGAAGCTTCAGGCCATCGCGAGATTCGCAGGGCGTGCGCTTATTGCTGATATTGTATGTAGGTATTCTCTTGATGCGCCGACTAGCACCAGCGCCCACAACTCTGTGCTGCGCTTGTCATCTTACTCACCTACAATTCGTGCTCCCTCAACAACGTAGCCCATTCATTCCAAGATACACTCTGACAATTCAACAGTGGGAGCCAGCAAACGCTAGCCAGCCGGTCGCACTCGCATAACAATCAACAACGGACGCAAATCTTTCAAGCTTCACGAACTTCTCTCCCGACACGAGAAACCGCAACGCGAAGAGGTGCAATTGCACAGAACCGAAACGACCGACAGCAAAGGAGACACCTTTGCCGAGTAGAATGGAGGCACTTTTGCGTTGGAGAACCTAATCACTGCGGAATTGAACGAGAAGCAACGAGGAGGCGACGAAGCGACTGGCCAGACAGGCGAAGGATCACAGTGCGCAACTGGCTACTTCCTCGGCTGCTGAATGTGTCGCGTCGGCTGATTCGAGGAGTGGGGCGGCTGGGCGGTGGGCAGCGGCTTCTCGTGGAAGCTCTTGACCGCCTTCTCCGGGAAGTCTTTGTTGCCTTTGGCCACGGCGCCGGCCACCAGCACGCGAGCCTCCTCCGCCTGCCTGGAAGGAGAGGAACGGACAATCGTCGGCGTCGGCGCCAGTGCTACTTCTTGGCCATCAGCTACAGTAAGGATTGGAGAATACAAGCGCCAACTAACGCTCGCTCCTCCTTCTCGTCCTCTCTAGCCTCTTTCTCCTTCTCCTTCCTCTCGGGATCGGGCTTGTTGTGCTGCGCAATGCGAACTCCGCCCGCCACCTTCGCTGAACGAACGATCACGAGGCGATGTGGTGGGGCGAAGATTAGCGAACTCATAAGCAACTATGGGTAGTATGGAACGAGGCATTCTATTCTTACTGGCTGGAGGGTGTCCCGCCAAGAGCTCAGGCTCTTTCTCCTTCTCCTTCTCTTTCGGAGGCGACGACATCTTTTCGCGCTATACTCTCCTACTACTACGAGCTCAAGCCGACCTTACGGGTGAGGATGGATTACGCGACACTTCTCTTTCCTTCCGCCAGACACTTCTGTAACAGACACTGTAGGTACGTAGACTATTGCACAACAGTCGGGTCACGTTATCGCGGAAAAGTTACACGTTGTACAAAAGCTTCAGCGCAATTACCGCTTGCTCGGCCATTCTTTGCCGTAGGTTCGTGTGAGCGTAGTGCACTTTGATGCGGCTTCTTGATTTGGGTGTCGACTATCGATATCGCCGAGAATTTGGGCGCTGATTACATGTCTAATTATGAAGCTGTGCGTGCTCCCTTAGACCCGCTTTCGGTATATTAGTTCAAGCGTGTTGCCGGCTGCCGTTTGGCTCTTCAGCTCGATGTAGTGTTGCGCTACGCTGTCTCTATCGGACTCGCGCGGCTACAATACTCGCCCTGGCCCCTGTCATTCCTGCTCTGCCTGCCTGCTTGCTCTATTTGGTCGCCAAATGATTTCAAGATGTTGCAGGCAGGGGTCGCAGATACCAGGCAGGCTAAATCATGGAAGCAGTGAGTACTAACAAACTTCGTCGAAACGAATGCAATGTGGTGAGGAGGCCGAGCTGTTGAGTGAACGTTGGCGCCAGCGATGCGGCCTTCCCAGTTGGTCTTCAAGTATCTCGGGCGAAACTGGGCGTATCTCTTCCTTGTGTTGCTGGTGCTTTGGTCTGCTCTTGCCGTCTACATGACTGGACCTCCTGTTTTCCTGGAGGAACGACGAAAGCCCTTCTTCCGCCCGGTATGGTCACGCTTCCTCTCCTCTTTTGCTGCCTTGTTGTCTAAAGCGAATCAAACGGCGACACAGCCTATCTTCTTCGCTTGATAACACTTGAGACAGTAGTAGTCAAATTTGATTCGATCGAAGTATTGTGGGAACATCTTCGACTCTTCAGGGGTCTGGCGCTTCGGGCGGCGCCGCAGATGCTGGGGGCCGCTTGGATCAGCGTATGCTGAAGCTCAAGGAAGAGATCGACAGCGTCGAAGAGCAGGTTCACAAGCAGGCGGAGGAGAACAAGCGACTGCTCTCGGTTCTGCAGGAGAAGTACGCCGGCTTTAGTAGACGGCCTCGAGCAGAAGCAGCTGCAGCGCCAGGGAAAGACAACGTTCCTGCGCCGGTGGTAGAAAGGACTGATGTCGCAGCTGCGGTGAAAAGGACAGCGGCCGCCGTTATGGAACGGGATCGTTCCGTTTCTGCCGAGGCCGAGCAAATAGCCGTGCTAGTCATAGCTTGTGACCGACCGCGAGCCATTCAGAGCCACTTGGACCAACTATTGAGGCGAGTTCCCGTTGGAGGCGGTGGTGCTTCTACAATGCCACGTATGTATCTCTCCCGTCTCTTCAGGTTGCGCCCCAGCGCCCAGCGCTTCCCTATCGTTGTGAGCCAAGACTGCCGTCACGCTCCCACCGCTTCTGTGATCAGTGGCTACGGCGACCGAGTGGCCCACTTCCTGCAGCATCCCGACCAGTCCGAGATCCATGTCTCGAGCGCCAAGGAGAAGAAGTTTATCGGCTACTACAAGATCGCCAGGCACTACCGCTGGGCTCTCAACGAGACCTTCTTCCGTCTCGGCTACAGCAGCGTCATCGTCACCGAAGGTGAATGCACATGCGCGCATTCTGATGTGTCGCAGACGCATAAGTTGTCCGAAGTAACTGGAGCTTCAGACGACCTCGACCTGGCCGTGGACTTCTTCGAGTACTTCTCCGCCTGCTTGGAGCTGCTTCAGAAGGACGCGACGCTCTTCTGCGCCTCTGCCTGGAACGACAACGGCAAGCGAGAGAACGTTCTCCAAGACGCCGCCCTCCTTCACAGGACCGACTTCTTCCCAGGTGACAGAGTCATTGTACTGGTTAGTAGGTTTGTAGGAGCGCCAACTGCGTACTTCACCAGACGATATTGCCTTGGACTTCGTTTTGCTCTCGTTACGTTGTGTGCAGCTAGGGTCAAACCGTGGAAGCGGTGGAGTGAGAAATTTTGCGTCGCCGAGTGTTTCACGAACGCACACTATAGGTCTGGGTTGGCTGTTGCGGAGGCCTTTTTGGGAGGAGCTGAATCCGAAGTGGCCGATGGCCTTCTGGGACGACTGGCTCAGGAACCCTGACCAGCGACGCGACCGCGCCTGCATCCGACCTGAGATCTCACGAACGGGCATCAACAAGGAGGGCAAAGTCGGCGTCAGCAAGTGGGTTCTCTTCGCCTGCCCGAGGAGACGTTGCGCTGCGTTGACCGGCGAGCGTGATGACGATGGCGTCCAACCGATATTCGCGCTCCGAGAATTGCGACTTCCTCGTCTCCAAACGGTGCATCTCTTTAGTCTACAGGGTCGTGTTCTACGCATTGCAGGGGTTTGTACTTCGACAAGCACCTCAAAAACATCCAGCTCAACGAGCACTTCGTCAACTTCACCCGTCGCGATCTCTCCCACCTGCTGAAGGAGCGCTACGACGCCGACTTCTTCGCCGCCGTCTACGGCGCCCCTTCCGTGACGCAGGAGGAGCTGAGGAACGGCCGGTTGGGCGCCGACGGAAGCGCCCTGCCGACCGCTGTCAGACTCACCTACGAGGAGAAGAACACCTACAAGGCGACGGCCAAGGCCTTCGGACTCATGGACGACTTCAGGGTAATTAATTGGTTGGTGCGACGTGTGAACTGCCTTGTTCGGAATATACGAACTTGTAGAGTACGGTAGGGGAAGCAGGACCTATGGAAGGCCTACGTCTGTAGTACGTTGACAAGAGCTGATTGGCTGGAATGCGTTTCCTGCAGGCGCTTCACAAGTGCTTCCGTTGTTGCAGGCGGGCGTTCCGCGGACGGCCTATCGCGGCGTGGTGTCCTTTATGTTTGGAAAGACGCGCGTCTACCTGGCGCCACCGCCAAACTGGAAGCAGTACGACGTGTCTTGGACCTGAACTCAGCCGTCGTCGCCCCGATCTAATCGGAGGCGCTGTGGGCTGTTTTGCTGTTTATGCCGGCTCCCGCGCCTTCTTCGACTGGACGCTCAACATTCCCTCGTCCGTTGGCCAAATCTGAGTTGCGCACCGAAAGACAGTATTACTCTTAGCGTGAATGCACGTCTAGTCAGAGCACCGCCGAGTGAAATTGGGCTCGCTCGCTTCTTGGCGCAGTGATCCCTTATTTAATCAAATCGTTGGGGGCGCGTCGCACTGTGCAAAGTGAAGTTCTAAAAGGTCTTGTTGATATGATAATGAGTTGGGGGTTGTGCCTCGGAGTTGCCCAGTTGTTGTTTTGTTGTGGTACATCTCGTCACTTTTGTGCATCGGTTGGTCCTGAAGTGAAGCTCTTGCCACCCTGAGAATACATACTGTACTCTGGATCGCGCACGTGGGTGAAACGACAGCGCAAAATACAAAATTGGACGTTGACCTCTGTCCTTTTCAAGTCGGCGTACTTTGGCCGCTGCTGGTCGATCAGTTGCACATGGTCGGCTTGAGTTCTCCATAGAAAGCTATGTGAAGGATGTAGTTTGTGCCAGAGCGGTACGTGACGACATTTAGCGCGGCCGACGATGGTGGCGCCGTCGCTTCGAAAGGCCGGACAATTCGTAGTGAAATGTCGATGCCACAATGCGCCTTGGAGGGACGCACGGAAGCGCCACCTTCACTGGAGCGCTGCTTTCTGGAGGTCGGCTGCTTGTTATGGTGCAGCCACTGTCAACTGGTGCCATTTGGTAGCGTACGTAGCTAGGCATTTGTGGTTCAGCAGCGGCGCTGAGTCTACTGCTGCTTCCCCGGCGTCGTCGCGCAGCAGCTGGTCGTGGGAATCGGACGACTACCAGTTCCTGGAGCGCAGCGAGGTGCCCACCTACCACTTCCAGGCGTCTCTGCGTCGACTGCCCATTCCGAAGTTGGCCAACTCCTGCCGCCGCTACCTTAGCGCCATTAGACCCTTCACGGGCCAGGAGAAGTTCGAGCGCACCGAGAAGATCGTCCAGACCTTCGTTCAGACTGAGGGGCCGGGTTCGTTTCGTTTCGTGCCCTCTTTTCAGGGTTACTTCCGTTGCTGATTGCGTACGAGTTCGATACTGTTCCAGAGCTGCAGAAAGCGCTGATTGGCTTCGACCGTTTGAACAGGCACACCAGCTATATATCAGGTGTGCTTCCATTTGTGGTCTCTGTGTAGAATAACTTCGACTCGCCGGTAGCGAATGTCCTGTTGCATTGCAGAACCGTGGTTCGACAAGTACTTGAGGTCGCGAAATCCGTGTCCCATCTACGACAACCCATTTCTCGCCTTAGAGATGGACCCCGATCCAGCCTGCAACGACCAGGCGAGTCGTCGTCGTTGGTTACTTCGCATTGCGCTCTTTTCGAAAACAAAGGTGCAATTAAGGTGGTGCGCGCCACCAACCTGACCATCTCCATCGCGCGCTTCAAGAGGTCGTTGGACGCCTGCGTCCTTCACCCCGAGGTGTTCCACATGAACCCCGCCAAGACCAACACTCCCCAGATGCGCCGGTTTTACAGGCGAGTGGAGGCAGCGCGCGTTGTACAGTGTAGAAGGGTTACCACACAGGTACTGCGCGTCGCCGTTGCAGCTGGCTTCCTCGCCGGTGGGCCTGGTACGGGGCGGCGGCCACGAAGGCCTTCGCCCTGGACATGAGCCAATACAAGTCGATGATGTGCGGCACGCGCATCCCCCGACCCGTCAAGGACGAGCTCTTCAACGCCAAACACTCCCGACACTTCGTCGTCTTCAGAAGGGGGCACGTCTTCTCCGTCGACCTCTTTGACGACATGGGTAGGATAGATCGACTGGGATCGCAGTCCAGATTTGTCTAGCCATTAGCGAAGTCGAGGAGTTTGCCAGTGGAAACTGAGGCTCATTCGCCCACACTGCTGCAGGGCGCATCTTGCCAGCCGAGCAGGTGTACAGCTGCCTTCGTCGGATCGTCGCTCTTCCACTGGAGAAGTCGGCCACGCACGTGGGCTCCTTCACGGCGCAGAAGCGCGACTGGTGGGCCGAGGTGCGCGAGCGCATGGAGAAGCGCTCGGCGCAGAACGCCGACTCCCTTCGCGAGATCGACGGCGCCGTCTTCGCCCTCTGCCTGGACGACTTCGAGTCCGAGGACCCAAAGGAGCTCATACCGCCCCTGCTGACCGGCGGCGACGGCTCCAATCGGTACTACGCATAGCCTCCAAAGATTTATAGTAGGGTGAATGAAACAATACTGGTAGCTACCTCTGTTCGACACTTGTTGTAGCTACATATAATGCTTTCGTCGCACGACTGATTTTGCTAGTGATTTCGTTGTGCTTCACGGCTGTAGAGTGAGATGTGGGGCGTGAGATGTCAGTTCGGCTTGCAGCTGGTTCGACAAGACCTTCCAACTGATCGTGCTGAAGAACGGCCTGGCCGCCATCAACTTCGAGCACTCGTGGGGAGACGGCGTCGCCGTTCTCCGCCTCATGGAGGACATCTTCAGGGACACCACTCATAACAAGTTCGTCACCCCAGACACGCCCTTGGGACGGGTGTCGACCAACCAGGGCCTGCGCGAACTGGGTGCGCTTTGCGCCGAACTGCGAGGGCGCGTCTAGTCAGCAGGGTTGGGTGGATGGAAGTGCTGCGCCCCTTGCTTCTTCCAGAATTCGATCTGGGCGAGGACCTGAGGGGCGATCTTGCCAAGGCAGCCGATCAATACAGCAAGCTGGGAAGGTCGCTGGACTTCAATGGCTTCAAGTACTACGACATGACCCGCGACACCGTCAAGGCGCAGAAGCTCAGTCCCGACGCCGTCATGCAGCTGGCCATTCAGGTGCTGCAGCTGCTGCTGCTCTTGCGCCAGTTGACGGCTACGCAGTGCCCTTGCAGATGACCTTCTACCGTCTGCACGGCGAGACGGTTCCCACCTACGAGTCGGCGTCGACGGCCGCCTTCCGTCGCGGTCGTACCGAGGTGGTGCGCTCGGCGACGTCGGCCACGAGGCGCTGCTGCGAGGCCTTCCTGGCGAAGGAGCCGCCGGTCGCCCAGGAGCTGCGCCTGCTCATGAACGACTGCTCAAAGGTCCACTCGCAGCTGGTCAAGGAGGCCTGCCTGGGTGAGTGGGTGGATATTGACGTAGCGCTACATGGCACTATCAAGTACCAGTCATCGGTCGCGGGGTTCAGGCCAGGGCTTCGACCGCCATCTGTTGGGTCTGAAGATGTCGGCCGACCGCCTGGGACAGCCGACGCCGACCATCTTCCAGGATGAGACCTACCAGCGCGCCAATCACTTCATCCTTTCCACTTCCACTCTGGCCACTGAAGCCATGATTCTGGGTGACTGCCTATGCCTAGCCCCTATCATTGTAGCAGCAACCGATTTTGCTTGAGCGTGGTGGCGGATCAGGGTGAATATTGACTTGACGTTGGACTGGCGCATAGAAACCAGTAATGTAACTGTTTCTACGCCCATTTGTGATCATGGTTCTTTGCTCTTGCTCCGCAGTGGATCTGTGATTGTGTTTGAGGGGGCTTTGGTCCCGTGGTGGAGGACGGCTTCGGCGTGGGCTACAACACGGTGGGCTCCAATCTCGGCTGCGTCGTCAGCGCCTATCACGACAAGAGAAGCGCCGACGACTTCGCCGCCGCCCTGCGCCTCTCACTCGACGCCATTCGCGACGTCCTCCACGCCACCGATGCGTCTGCGGCGAGCAACAAGTGAACCGTTGACTGCTTGGGTTGGTAGTGCCTCTACTCTACTCTGCCGATTATGCCGTCTGTAGTAATTCTCAACTTGAGGGACTGTGATTGTGATCAACGTTTGATAAATAGGAAGCACACAGGACGAATACCTAGGCTGCTACATACTATCTGTCAGATTGTGCGCTACCGTACAACGCCGAGCGAGTTCTACCTCCATATTCGTAAGTGCCAGTATTATGTATGAACGAGCGCAATCAAACCAATCTTCGCGCAAAATAAAGCAATAACTCGGGAGCAGCAGGGCAGCCATCACAATCTCTACGCGTCATAAGTGTAGTGAGTGAGAGAGGTGCGCGCGCGCTCTTATCAACAGCCAGTCGGCAGCCTAAATACAGCGCTTTGACTACTCGAGATTACTGTATCGAAATGCGATTCTACCACCAAAATGTTCAATGAAGCAAGCAGACCATCATCTGATGACGACTAGTGATAGAGAGGACACAAGAGACGGCAGCGAGAGTGGTGCTCAGGCGCTGATTTCGTCACTATTCGACTGCGACTCACCCGGCAGCTTGGGAGCGGCGGCGAGCTGCGGTGAGGCCGCGTCGGAGGGCAGTAGGAGGTAGGCATCAAAGAACTGCTGCTGCTGAGATTGCTGCCACTGATCTGTGTCGCCGCCACCGGCGCCGAAGGGTCGAGGCGACGACGGCGTCACCATCAGACGTGGCACCGTCTCCTCGCCGTCTCCTTCGGTGGCGTAGCGGTAGTTGCGGTTCAGCGAGTGGACGCGTCGCAGCGGCGCCCGGCCCTCGTCGTCGGAGGCGGCGAGTAGGGCCGCCGCGTCGCCGGCGCGCAACAGAGGCTCCCAGCCGTTCTGGTGGAAGCTGTCGAGCAGTCGCATGGCGCGCCTGACCAGTCCAGGCTGTATGGAGGACAGTCGGCGAAGAAGCTCGTTGGCGTAGTGCTCCAGGTGAAGCAGATCGGCGCGACGCTGCTCGCCCTCCAACACCAGCTGCAACATACGCAGGGTATCAACGTCCAGCGCTCTCCCACTTCGCGCGGGTCAGAGCTCTCACCTGGCTTCTCGTCAGCTTCTTCAGCAGTCGAATGTCGATGCCCTGGGACTGCTGTGTGCGCGGCAGGCCGTTCAGCAGCTCGGGGTCGAAGTCGAGAATGGCGGCCAGAAGCTGGTCGATGAATAGGCGCAGCTTCTTCTTCTGCAGCTCCGTGGCGCGCACTGTCTGCACCAGCTGAGCAGAGAATACGCCACAAGAGGCTGAGCGTCGACCGTGGAAGAGTCGGTAGCCGACCGGCGCCAAGACCGTCCATTGAAGGGGAGAAGTAGCCATTCGGCCATAATAGCGACATCCAGCGTCGTCCATTGGCGACCAGCGTACGCCAGCTTGACCGGAATCCTCCGCAGCAGTAGCAGCAATTCAACAGCGTAGAAAACGGGGGAGTGACTGAGTGCGCAAAACTGAGCAAGAGAGGCCAGGAGTTCACAACGACGACGGCGACGGCGTTCCACGCCATTCTGAGCAGTGCGCAGCGACGAACGAGAGAGGAGCAGCAGAACTTCGGGAGTGACAACAGCGAAAGCGGCGACGGGAGATGAGAGCGGGCCCCTCGTTGGTCCCGCTGCGTCACGTCCAAATGCCCTCGCCGTCGTCGTCCTAAACAAACGAGGGGGGCGGCGACGTCGATTCGAAAGCGGAGCACACCAACAACTCTATAGAGGTCAGCGCCAAGGAGCGCGCGAAGCTCTCAAGCGCGACGAAGGCCACGCGGCGACTCATCGTAATTTTGTCGAGAAGCCGATAGAGAGGGATCGACACCGAGTACAGCAGAATGCGCACCTGGTCGACCGGCGACGCCTTGAGATCCTTGGCAAACTGAGTATCGTCTAGATTGAGCTGGCCGTCAGCGGGGAACTCGTTCAGGAGGCTGGCGCGGCGCTCTTGCTGGAACGCGGAATGTGGCAGTGGACGGATGTCGGTGAGTACAACGATGACGCACCCTTCGACCCTCACTCACCTCCTCCTTCATCTTGTGGAGAATCTTCTCCTTGTGCTGCCTCAGGATCTGCAGCTCGTCCTCGCGCGACTGCCGATTAGGCGCCGCCTCCAACAGAGCGATGTGCGCGTCCTTCTCACTGAGCGCCGCCACCAGAGCCTCGTGCCTGACACCCAGACGAAGTAAGCTTCTTACAATCGTACAGTAATGCTACAATCGTCGCCCAGCTCTACGACCGCTCTCCCGCAGGAGCACACGAAGCCAGATCCCGCCTTCGCACGAATGAACAGTCGACGTATTCCAATTAGTGTACTTGAGTGACAGTAAGCAAGCAAGGAAGCCGCTCACTTGAGCTGCAGGACGTCCTCGAGATGTCGGCGCCGTTCGCTCTTAAGAGAGCGCAGGAGGGAGTCGCGGTCCTCGCGACTGTCGCCCAGGCCGGCCACCTTCGCAGACAGCTCGTCGTACTGGCGCTGCATCTGCGACAGCTGCTCCTTGTACTGCAGCATCTGCAGAGAGATACAGTTGAAGGCTTGCACGCGATAACTCTCCAGTCAGTTGAGCAAAGAGCGCACACCTTCTGCTCCACCGTCTGCGTCATCTGCTTCTGCTGGGCGATGGCCAGCTCGCGCTCCGCCGTGATGGAGACGCTCTCGCGCAGCGCCTCCTCCAGTTGTTCGATCCTGCACGGAAGCGACACGAAGTGAGCGCGCCGCCAGCAGACATAACAAGACTGGAGCAGCCGCTCCCTCGCCTCTTGTCCCTGTCGGCGGGACTGCGCGGCGGAAGCAGCGATCCGTCGGCGACGCTGCCACCTATTGGGACGCCGGGGCCGGCCTTGCTCTGGCGCGCGTCCTCCAGTTCCCTGCGAGAGATCGACATGGTCGTTAGAGGCCATTTGCAGGGGTCATTTTGCAGTGCAGGCAGAACACAGGTGATGTGCTGCGACAGCCAGTGTCAGGGCCGGGGGAGCGGTGCTCCAACGTGACGACATAAAAGGGAGGTCTCCCTAACAACTACATACTATTCTACCCAGAAGATATTCTATATTGTGTATTCTACCCAGAAGATCAGAGACCATTGTCTGCCCCCGTCTAGCGCCTATCGCCACCGTGCGACCGACCGACCAAGAGCGATGGAGAACAGAAACTCACCGTCTACTCAACGTCACGTGCGTGGGCCTGAGGGAGGAAGAGGGGGTGGGTGAGAGTCAAGAGGGTTGTACAGGAAGGGATCGCTCCAACACCAGACTCATGCCAATCTCACTCACTTCTGCGCCTCCTTGACGCGGCCGGCGAGTTGGCTGCGCTCCTTCTCCAGGCCGTTGACCAGGTCGAGCAGCTTGTCCACCTCCGAGCGCGCCTGGTGGAGTTCGCCGTTGACGCGCTCCAACTCCGCACGGTCCACGCCTTCCAGCTGAAAGTGAGAAGAGTTCAGCTCAACTACAGTGGAGGCGCCAAAGCAACAAGCCGTTCGCAGCCGATATTCGTGCACACCGAAGGACTTACAGTATAGGTACACACTGCTGAATGCACTTCAGACGCACCTTCTCAGCCAGGGAAGCGTCGGCGGCCGCTCTCAAGCTGCCGAGTTCTCTGTTCAGGTCGCCGATCTTCTCGTTCTGCGACTCGATCAGCACCTGAACACCGAAAGAGCACTCTCAGGCGTCGACCACAGAACTGTAGTACCGGGTGGTCCAAAAAAAAGTGGCACCTTTTGAGCGCCCACAACTTGGTCATACGGTAACCGATCGCGTTGAAATTTTGCACGTTTATTCCCATCTACAGTACCAAAAGGTACACCGAATTTTATACAATTTGAATAGACAGTGTTGGAGTTGTGGCTCCGTGAATTTTAAAGTACTGCGGAATTTGAAGCAACAAGTTGAACATTCGACCTTCCATAACTCTTGCGTGGGTTAAGCGAGCAAGGTCAAATTTTTGCCAGATATACTCTAATAGGTTTCCTACCTGACGACCATGTTAAAACCAAACAGTTTTAAAAGTTACGAAAATGCGGCGCCATGTAACTCAAAAGCGCGGTCTGCGGCTGGCGCTCGACCTGGGTTTTCATGCGACATTTTCGTAACTTTCAGAACTGTTTGGTTTTAACATGGTCGCAAGGTAGGAAACCCATTAGAGTATATCTGGTAAAAATTTGACCTTGCTCGCTTAACCCACGCAAGAGTTATGGATGGTCGAATAATTCCGCAGTACTTTGAACTTCACAGAGCCATAACTCCAGTTCTGTCTACTCAAATTGGATGAAATTTGGTGTACCTATTGGTACTGTAGATGGGAGTAAACTTGCAGAATTTCCATGCGATATCGCATCGTACGACCAAGTTGTGGGAGCTCAAAGGGTGCCACTTTTTTTGGACCACCCGGTACTGTAGCGAGGTAGAGGACGGGCGTCGTGCCTGTCGATCGCCGATCTCCTTCTGGAGACTCTCGACGGCGGCGCGCATCTCGCGCCCTTCCCTGCGGTGGTTTTCGAGCTGCTCCAGCCGCTCCGTCTCCAGCGCCTCCCTCTGCTCGCGCAACTCCCGGCCCAGCCTCTCGCGCTCGCGATTCACAGCCTCCAACTCGTCCTGTTGTTGGTTTTGGACACAGATCAACCAGTTGTAGTACTTCGCAACAAAGCGAACTCTCTACACGTTGAGCGAAAGACGCGCATCGAAGTGACTGCCAGAGAGGATGCCTGTCGCCAGCCTGACAAGCTTATCTACGCGTCCTTAGGCAATAGCACTTTGTTGACAGGGATGCGTCAAACAGCACCCAATAGATCTTAGCCAAGCGGAGAAATCGGTCTGTGCGTCCCGATGGCGCACCTGGAGTTGCTTCTGCTGCTGGACGGCGGGCATGCTCTGGAGGCGCTGCTTGAAGGACTCCACTTCACGCTCCTTCTCCGCCACGGCGTCCTCCAGGCCGAACACCTTGCGCTGCTGCATGGACGCCCGGCCCTCCGCTATCTGCACAAGAAAGGCACTTCAGTCGATGTACTACAAGCACTTACGCCAAGTCAAATCTGACTGAGACGGACCTTGATCTGCTCCTTCAGGTCGGAGACGTCATTGGTCAGTTTGTGCTTCTCCTGCTGCAGCTGACTGATCTGACTCTGCTTCTGCTCTATAGTCTCGTTCTTCGTCTCCAGCTTCCCTCGCAGCGCCTCGATCTGGAGATGAGAACGTCCACCATGCTTACAATTGAAGAATGTGCTCTGTGAGCTCTTAGGGGGCGAAACGCTCACGTCGCTCTGCAGAAGGGCGATCTGTTGCTCCTTGGTGCCGTTGGCCTCCTTCAGGACGGTGAGGTGCTTGCGTGTGTCCCTCGCCTGTTCCTCGGCCGTCGAGAGTCGCGTCTGGAGCGCCTGCAGCTCAGACTGCTTGTGGGAAAGCTCCAGCTCCGCCTTCTCCATCTGCAAGTGAAGCAAGTAGAACACCACTGTGCTGAGAGTCGAGGACAGGCAGCAGGGAAGCGAAACCTTGAGCTTCATGTCTTGGAACTCTTGACTGCTGAGACTCTTGTCGGTAAAGTCGCGCGGTTTGGACAGCTGCGCCTGCTGCAGTCGCTTCGTCTCCGCGTCATAGAAGGTCAACTGCTTCTCCAACTCGGCGATTCGACGGTCCTATAAATGGATGGGTGTTTCTCCAACGCGAGACCAGGAATCTATGGCACCGTTCGTCACCTTCGCCTGCAACATCTCAAGCGTCGCCATATCTTGCGCTGCGCCGAAGACACCAGCGTCCGACCGAAGTCGCGCCGGATCCCCAGTCAGCGCCCCTTGCAACTGCAGGTCGCGCATCTTGTCGGCCGCCGAGAAGCACTCCTGCAAAACCCAACGCAGTTGGCGTCAAACACGTCGGTGCGCGGCGCACCTCCTGCAGGGCCTTGATGTCGTGGTCCTTGTGCACCAGGACGCCCTCCAAGTGACGACAGCGGTTCTCCAACTCGATCAGGCGCGACTTCGCCGCCTCCAGTTCCACGCGATCTTGGACACCGTTGTATGGGACGAGACCTGAACGAGACGAGAAGGCTAACCCTTACACATCCAAGCGAAAAAAGAACCGCCGACCTTTGCTCTGGAGCATGGCCAGCAGGCGCTTGATCGACTCGTCGCGCGTCACCAGCGTCTGCCGTTGCGTCTCCACCTGCAGCTCCAGTTCCCGGCCGGTGTCTCGCGCCAGACGCAGCTCTCTGTGGCCGCTGAACAAGGGAATTCGTTGCCTGTGCAGCCGACGTTTGACAAACGGCGCACAGCGCGCACGCACCGATCGCGCTCCAGACGCAAAGCGTCGTACTCGTCTCGCGGTACGCTCTGAACGTTCGCGTCGCGAATGGTTCGGTGGATGTCGTACTGGCACTGCAACTCGCCCTGCAGTTGTCGAACGGCACTGGCGTTCTTCTGGAACGAGCAAAAGACAGAGTGATGCAATGAGCTGGACGTGTGGCGGGGTGGTTCGTGCATGCCGCTACTGCTAACGTTTGAGCGCTGCTGACGGAATGTCCTAATTCTGTAACGTTTGAGCGGTGTTTCATCACTGTGAAGCGACCGTCGACCAGCGTGCCCCAACTGAAGTGTGCGTTGACAGAACCGGCTCTTTCGTATGTACCCTATTCCGTATTTTGTTCTCCAAGATACGAGGGGTCAACTATCAAAGACAGGAAAAGAGGAGCGAGCGCCCGCTCAAAGGAATCGGACAAAAACGTCACTCCCCATCGGCCGACTACGCCGCGTGAAGGCTGGAAGGAGCGGTGGCGCGCCGCCGTCCTTCGCCCGGTGGAAACAAGACCAGACGGAAAGGAGGCAGGAACGGGACAGGCCCCAAGGAAGAGGGAAGGCGAACCGCTAATCAATAGGCAACGAGAGGGGAGGGCGGATCTCGCCCTCCTTCCCCCATTCCCTTTCAAGCTCGCTCGCTTCGAGCTACGCTGCGACTACGCTGGGGCTTCGCCTCGTCGCGTCGCTAAACGTCGATGGGGGCCCCCTGGATGCCTGCCTGCAGCTGAAACGCGCCGCCTCACTCACCATGCAACTCCTGGAATAGGCGCCACTAGGCAACCTACTTTTCGAGTCGATTGCGTCCACTTAGCGAGGCCTGACACGTGTGAGACGAATGGGAACACAACATCGTACAAATCAACAGCCTCTGAGAACAGTATACCGCACGAATCGGCCGCTATTACGAACAAAGATTTCTCATGCTACCCACCTGACTGTCCTGCGCCGCCACGCGAAGCCGCTCATTCAGGATGGCCACTCGGGCAGCCTCTTCTTTGCGCTCAGCTCGCTCGCGCTTGAGCTCCGGACTCCAAAAGGTCTTGATGCTGTTCATGGTGGAGTTCAGCTTCTGCATGGCCGACTCGTACTCGCGACGCAGCAAGTCGTACTCTCGTTGCAGCACTGGGACCGGCATCGAAAACGGGTCCCGAGAGAAGTGCATCGCCGCCGATAGAACCGTCGACGGCTGCTGCTGCGCCGTCGTCGGCGTCGCTTCCCTCGGTCGGCCGGTCCCTCGGTCGGCGACCGTCGGTCCAGAAAGCGGCCCACTCGCCGTTAGACCACCAGACAAGGGCATCGCTGAGCTGGTCGCCACGCTCAATGGCAGGCGCTGCTGCTGTAGCTGATAATCCGACCTCAACTGAGGTGCGGCCGTCTGATACGAAGACCCTCCCACGTTCCCAGCGAATTCTCCCATCAATTCGGCATTGTCGAAAGATCGGTGTTGCCTAAACGGGCATGGGAAACACAGAGACTGTCGATTGCAAGTTGCAAGCGAAGCTAGCGCGATTTCCACCTGAGCAGAGACGGGCGTGTCGTTGTTGGCGCCAAAGGCGCGTTGAAGGCGCGCGCCGACAGCGGCATTTCTCGGCCGACGGACTGACTTCGATAGTCCAACGATTGTTGATGACCGACGCCCATCATCAGCTTCCCCACGCCGGTGGGCCGACGAAAGGCGCTGGACGCCTCGGAGTCGAGGTAGCTGCTGGTGGGAAGGCTTCCCGCAGAGAACTGCGTCTGCTCCATTCGAGAATGGCCCACTCGTCCCAAGGGATGGCCTTCTCTGCAATTGCGCACAGACAATGGATAATTCTATCGCTAGCTAAACCAAGCGTAGAAAGCCACGGAACCTACCCAATCAAACGTGAGGAATCTCCACCACCACCGGTTAGCTGATGTTGAAACAACGGACGCGACGAGGAGGTCGCAGAGCCGAAACGCCCGCCGTAGCCAGTGGTTTCGTTCATCCAACGAATGTTCTTGTCCGGACTAACGCAAGTCGACGGCGGGTTCGAAATCGACAAAGGCAGCGGAAGTGCGGCACCGACGGATTTGGCGTGGGACAATTCGAAGGACGACAACGACTGGGGCAGCTTTCCGGGATGCGCACCGCCGCCGATGACGGTCACGCCGTATTGCTCTCGATATTTAGTAGAAGCGGCAGCAGCATCGATCATTTACGCTCTTCTTCGTACAGTCCGACTGCAATTCCATGAAGTTGAATCGACGTCGGTGCCGCTGTTAGTAGAAGGAGTCGACATCTTTCGCCAAGATGTTTCCGTTTCACTTCTCCTACACCTTCCCATAACACTGTCTTTGGCCGGCGAACAAAACTGAATGAAGTCCGAGAACGCAACAGCCGATGCCAACATAATTCAATGCCCCATTCAGTCCTCTGGTTCAAACAACCCGTTACCGTAAACCAAGTTCAAAATTTTGCTACAGCTGCTCACCTACCTATTCAAAAATTCAAACAGCTGTCAAAATTCAAACATTCAAACTTGCTTATCTCAACCAACACTCAGAACCCCAAACCCAACCTGCACTTTGAATCAATCCAGCAACGTCAACATCAACCTTCCTTGATTGAACCGCAAGTTCTGACCTATCGTTTGATCACTTGCTGTTGTAGATGGCTTTCTCGTGATCGAGCAGCCACTTCTTCGCGTCGTCTCTCTTCCCCGAGGCGTAGTGTCCGATGGCGCCGTTAGAGCAAATCACTCGGTGGCAGGGTATCACCAGCGGCAACGGATTGGCGCCCATCGCTTGGCCGACGGCACGCGCCGCCTTCGGTCGGCCCGCCATGGCAGCCAACTGGCCGTAGCTGACCGTTCCTCCGAAGCGCACCTCCAGCAACGCTTTCAGACAGCGCCGGGTGAAATTGTCGTCTTTCCCTTCTCCATCGAGGAAGCAGACGCTCGGGATGGCGACTCCGCTGGCCTTGGCTTCGCTCCCGTTGAAGTAGGCGTCCAGCCACGACGCCAGAGCTTCCAGGTGCTTCAAACCCGACTCGTCGAAATGCTCCCCATCGAATTCCTGGTTGGGGTCCGACTCGAACTGTATCGAGTGTAGACCACGACGGCAGGCCGCCGCCACAATTCGGCCCACGGGGGTTTCGAAGGCTCGCTGCGTTTCTTTCAACTGGCAGTTACTCAGCTTCCCCATCGATGACCGATCAGTCAGTTCTGAACCAGACCTGGACCTGTGCCTTAGTACAGTAGTACCCATGAAAGATAGCCGCAATGACGTGCGCTTCAACATCAAAGTGGTCTCGAGCAACGAACAGCGCTGTCTTGGAATAACAACAAGGAACAAGTCTATAAAGAACAAGAAGTCAACACAATTCAGCCTTTCATCACAAGCGCCAACATCAACGAGAGATTCTCCCAGTAAGCAACTATGACGCCAAGAGCAAACATATCTCTTGTTCTCGAAAAGTCTCAGGCGTCCGTTTCGGCCTCTATTGTGGACGCCGAACTCGAGGCTTTCTTCTGTTGTCTCAGTCGCCTCTTTCGCTGACTGCGCTTCGCCGCTTTGCTCAAGCCAGAGCTCGACTGCGAACCTAACGCAGTTTCGCCGTTATCGCTTGCGCCGGAAGCTTCAGCGACGACGCCGCGCCCATGGATGCTCGGCGGGTGCTTCTCTGAAAGAGCGCAAAGGACACACTGCAGTGCCAGGTAGGTATATATCCGTACAAAGTGGCTCTGACGATGTTATTAATCGGACGAGCAGGTAAGCCGGTAGATAACAGCGCTAGGCTAGCGGACGAACCGTCCGAAGGCGGGAAGGTAGCCGGGACGCGCGACCTGACGCGGTGCCAAACCAGGACGACGTTCTCGTCGACGCCGCCGTAGTTGATCTCGGACAGAGTCGCTTCCCCTTCGCGCTTGAAGGCCAGCTGCGACACCACATCGTAGTCGGCCTCCAAGCGAACGGCGCTGCTGCAAGGCAACGGACGACTGGCTTCGCTCTTATTCTGCCCCATACGCTCTGCGTTTGCATTACGGTACTTACGTACTGCGTCGGCTTGCCCAAGAAAAACCCAACTGTGAACTATTCTCTCTCGCTACGATGAAGGCTACATGGTACAATCAAAGTGTTACCCACGTCTTTGGGTGTTTGGACTCGCGGTGTATCTCCAACTTGGCTCCCGATCCGTCGAACTGCCCGGGCGATCGGCGCAGGAGATAACACCCATCGCTCAATCTACACGACCAATCAAAGCGAAGATACGTACAATACAGTAATCATGGTCCCACTCAAAGTCAACCTACGTCAGCAGCTTCTCTACGACGGCGTCCAAGAGGCCAATTCGTTCGGTGAGCCTGAAATCGGCGGCTGTTAGGAACGGCAACGCCCAACCAATCGACACCGAAATGCGCGACGGCGCTTTGCGCACGCACATGGCGCTTTGCGTGGTAGTGCGCCGCGAGAAGTGCTCTTTGGTCATCCTTTGGACTGCAAGAATGTCGCCAGTGTTGGCGTGGATCCGAGGAACCAAATGGAGGTCGCAGTCCTTCAGCTTCGCCGTCAAGTAGTGGTTCAGCCACTCCTCGTCGCTCATTCGCTGCAGAGGGGAGAGGGCGCTACTACCACCACCGAGAATGAGGAATACAGCAAAAAGAGCTAGGTACCACCTCTGCGCCGTACTCGGGGAAGCGCTCGAGGCGCGGCAGGAGACTGACCGCGACGGCGCCCAGGCGATTGGTGCCGCTGCTGACGGTCTTGTAGTTGCCCTCGTTATTGCAGCGCACCAGCAGCTGCCTGGCGCCCAACTCGAACACAGAGTAGCGTCTCGCCTTCACAGGGTCCTGCACCTCAAAGTCGGCCGCTGATTCCGCCGCCGCTGAAAGTCTACTTCGCTAGCGCCGGTCGGGAGAGGCGAGAAGCCTTTCTACCGAATCGACCAACCTCTCGACGGGCCGTCCGTCTCCGACTCGTCGGCACTGCTGGCGGCGCTTCTCGCCGCACTCTCCGATGCCATGTTGCGGAAAATCTGCTCCATTACGTTGCTGGAGGACTGCGCCGTCGGCGTCTCCTCCCTCGACAGTTGCAGTGCAGCTGGCGATTTGGAGGAACCACTGGCGCCCTTGCGACGCACTCGCCTGGGCGTCGACGGCTCGCTCCTCCGAGCGCTAAACGACAGAATGATGGTGTTGCTGTCAGTAGTGTGCCACGAGTACTTCGACCATGCCATTTTCACCTCGAGCCAGTAGCGTTTGTTTCAACGGCAGCAGCTCCACTCAATTCGCTCTCATCCGCTATTTGCAGAGCTGCAGTGGGCTCGTCTGACGAATGCTCGGCTAGCCTGCAAAACAGGAGACGCATTGGAAGGAGGACCAAGCACAGAAGGGAAGCCATCAGCCGCTGGCAATACCCGGAGGGCGCGGCCGGCGGCGGGAACGACGCCTCTATCTCCTCCTCCTGTTGGTCCTTTGCAGGCGCCTTGGTCAGGCCGAAGCGCTCCACCTTCTCCGGCGAGTGAGAGTACGCGTCGGCGAATGGGTTGTCGTCTGCCTCGGATGACGCCGCTGTCTTCGAGGACTTCTGGCGCATCTTGGAAACGTTGAACTTCTTGTTGACCACTGACGCCTTCAGTGCATATTTGAAATAGAGCCAGAGACGCTGCAGAGGCGTCTGGAAGCGAGCCGGCAACGCCTTCATCAGGTAGACCACCGACTGAAGTCGACCTGCCAACGACGAAACGCGAAGGTCATTCACGTTGCTGGGCGACAAACTCGACCATATCAACCACTCCAAGTAGTTGCCTTAGGTGGTATTTCGCCCTGCGCACCTTCCACTAACTCCGACTTGATCATCACGGGAATATCCGCCAGACAGCAGTTGCGTCCGTAGGCGAAGTTGGTCAGCACCAGACGAAGGGAACTGGCGTTGGCCACGAAGCGGCAGCCGTACTTCTTCGCCAACTGCGCCGCCAGAGGGTCGCTCTCGACGCCCAACTGAAAGACGCCAGCAACTTACAGACGTTAGCTGTTGTGATACTGTGTGTGTCACGTGTTCCACTACACGATTCTGTGAGTGACGAAGCGACAGTTACACGCTACACAGTGAACCTGTTGCACGTCCATGAATGGGTACTTCTCGTTGACGGTGTGGGCGCGCATCTGCACCTGCGCCCTACGCTTCATGTTGGGGAAGAGGACGCGAGGAAGGTTGCCCTGAACCATATATGGGCAACCAGTAGAGAGAATAGGCCCATTTCACGATCTGAAAGAGCGAAGCACCACTTACGATTTCAAGCAGTCGCTTCTTGAACTTCAACGTGGGTTCCGAGCCCTTTGGAAACATTCTTCTCGTCAGTGCCACTTCGTGACACAAATCGCTCTGAGGGCGCGTGTCGCCGAACTCCAGCGCCGGAAGCACCGTTCGCATCAGTTCCGCCTTTCGCACCAGACGGTACTGGAAACAACGACGGAAGCGGAGCGGCCACAGGCGCACTAGATCAGACCGGTTCAAAACGGTAGGCGCAACTCACGACGACAAAATCCACGACGGTTTTGCGAAGGTTGGGAGGGATGTGGAACTTCTTGCGCTTGACGACGCCGTTGATGATGGTGCCCACAAACGACTGGAAGGCCTCCCGTTCGGGCACAATCTTCTGCGTCATTTCCTGAAATAACAGTTTTCCACACAAGGTCCAAGTTTGGGGTGCAAAGGCAGAGAAAGGGATCTTATTCCACTCACCTCGAAGTCCGACTTCTGGCCTCTGTGGCGCAGCTTGCCGTGGTTGTCCCACTGGAGCATCATGGCCACGTGACGGCGTTGCTCCTCTCTCGACAGGAGGGAGAAGCGCCCCTTGAAGTTGACCGTCGACGTCCACGGCATCAGGTGGGCAGGCACCCGACCGTCGCCCTTCCCTTCTTCGTCGCCCTCTTCAGCTTCTTCCTCGTCCTGGTCGCCTCCGCCTTCTTTGTCGTCGACGGCAACGAGCTTCCCCTGCTTCTTGTTTGCCGCTTCACTCTCCTCAACACCCTCCATGACTGCCTTGCGCTTGAGCGCGTCTTCGCGCTTCAGGAGACCGATTGCCTTCGTCCTGGAAAAGGAACTGCTCTCCGTGGCACCAGCGTCAATAGAAATGTCTAGAAAACAAAGTAAGCCAACGACAGACTTTGAAATGTTCTTCTCTTTGGCAAACTCTCTCGCGCGCAGCCACAATGGCTCGTTCTCGTCAGCGATCAGCTCGCTTCCTTGCTTGCGGCGCCGCTGGACCGTCGAGGTGGAATTGCTCGGTTTTGACGCCGTTGAAGCGCAAGCGCTGTTGTTCCCATCGTCTTCGGGATCTTCTACCGTCACCTGCGACGCGCCATCCGTTTCGGGCGTCTCCATCTCGTGCCGAATCCAAATCGGCTTCACCGAGCACTGCCTCCAGTCCAAGGGTTGCGGAAACAGGGCGCGTATCCTGGCCCGATCGCACTTCACGCACGTCACGGTGCTGTGCGCCAGCAAGACCTTCAAGTCCGTCGACGTCTCGAGAACGCACTCTTCTTCCTCCTCGTCGTCTTCCCACCACCGAGAATCACCCGCTTCATCTTCGCTGCTGCTGCTGTCACTCTCCGGGATGGCTTCTGCCAAACCTCCTGCCTTCTTCTTGCTCTCACTCTCTTCCACTGTCACTCGTTGAGGTTGACTCGATCTTGCGCCAGGAACATAGCCTGGAAGAGCATCCGCATCCGTCAACGGCACACGACCTTCTTCCGTCATTTTTCTCGTCCGACGAAAACCTCTTCTTCTCTCTTCCTCGACGAAACAAACAGAACTGTTGATGTTTCAAATTCTTTGCTGTTTCACCGAACCAAAGTATGGAAGATGTAATGTAGCAGCTGTTCGCAATCCAGAAAGTATTCACTCCAGATTTCGACGGTTATTCATGTAGCTAGGATGTACATACCTGCGTGAACTCTTCTCGCGAGACAGTTTGACGGCTCACAACCGCTCACATCCAAGGAAGCCGCGAACCACGAAGCCACCAGAGGAGCGGAACGCTCGCAGGTTAGGCAGGAGATCACGGATCCCGCAGATCAGGGGGATCACAGAGAGATGACAGCTGGTCAGTCAGTCCCTGGCCTTGAAGAGCAGGATGGCGCGGTGTCCGAGCACGAAGTAGACCATGCATCCCTGCTGGGCGGTGATGAAGGAGGCGTAGCCGCGTCCCACCACGCAGTGCCAGGGCTGGGCGAAGCGCCGATCGAAGTGGTCCTTGAGTCGCCAGGCCAGCTCCCAGTCGCTCTCGGCCGACTGCGACACTTCCGGCAGAAGCGAGATCGCCTCAGCGGCTCTGACGGCCTCCCGCTGCAGGGGGACGGACATCTGGGCGCTCTTGACCTGCGCCCGCTGCGTCAACGTCCCGAAGCCACTGCAGGCCAGCTCGCCCGACGCCATCACTCGCCCCCTTCTCTTCCTCCTTCTTCGTCTTCTAACTTCTGTTCTACTATAACTTGGAGTCTGTTATATACGGTTAACTTTACAACTGCGTGATACAGCCGTAGGATGAGTGGACCTTCTGATGATCAAACTATCCAAAACTGGACATCACAACAAGTAAACTAATGTGCTTCCGCCCACAGCTCATGTGCAGCACCCGCGGATTTAGACCGAATCGGACACGCTACTGCAGGATGTAGTCCCAACACTATCGCTGGTGCGTTACTAGGCTTCTCGACGACGTGTGACGAACGCCATTTATACGATCAATGCCGGACGCATATCTAGAGCTTTTCTCCTTGCGCGAGCCTCCCTTCGACATATACTACCGTCCGTTCCACCTGCGAGATATCCTATACTTACGAATGTACTTATGCAGTTGTAGGCGGCACCCAAGGCAGTTACCACAGAATCACACAACCGTATGTCCACAAAAGAAAGCGGGTGGAAACGAAATCGAACATTCTCGCAGAGAAACAAACATAAACATTGGTACGAGTGAATAACACAAACAGCAAACGGTAGGGAGAGGGGCAGAAAGCGAGCAGCACTTTGCCACAGTAGACGACGGCATTGGACTCGTTGGCAACTGCGCAGAAAAGAAAGCGTTGGACCAGACTGCGGCACGGAGAAGAGCCCGTCTTTGCCGTCGATTCTAAGAACGGCTACCGCGGCTCCCCCCGAGTCCGTCGAGTAGCCGAATAGCAGAGCGTCGCGCTTTGCCGTCTGCTGCATCCCTGCCGATGAGGATGCTACGATAGCGCCGCTCCTCCAGTGGGTGTCTTGCGGCCGCTAGCGACTGCCTGCGTCACATCTATAACGCTTGCACCACTCCAACGGTTACCGAAGGACCCAAGGCTGCAACAGAGTATTGTTAGTGCTTGGACATCTCTGTTTGAACGTTTGAATCAAAGCTGTTGATTGGACAGAACTCGAACTGGCATAGTGCAGTGTATGAACTTCAAACATTCGAAATTAAAGCTTAGCTAACCCAGCTTTACATCCCGAGTGTCGTTGTCAAATTACGGTAGCGCCCGCATTTGAAAATTTGAATTGACGGCAAAGCGAAGTATTGTGCATGGAGGTTTGTATGTGCAGTTATGAGCAGCCAAACAATCAGGCGAACAGTTCGAGTCGATTCGGATAACTTTGTAGAGCAGGTAGTATCTCGTGGGAGATGTGTGTATCGTATGGTGATTCTATGTAGCGCAGGCCATGTTGCACTTACGAGTGCGACTGAACCGACTACCGTCCAACACATTCGCGAACAAAGGGGTAACGTTGGGTGCGACTAGCAAACATAAATCGAACGTCACGTTTCTCGAGTTAGTCACGCCGACGTCTGTTTGGACAAGCGATTTCCTGCCGACGGCCGTTGAGATAGCTAACCAGGTTGCTGCCTGCGTACGCCCATGTCGTCTGAAGACGGAAACAGACTGGCTAACGAAAGCGGCGGCGCCGTCCGAAAATCGCCTCCGAATAATTGACCCTTGCGACCTCGTGCGTATCTTGACTTTTTGTTGCCAGCACTTCGCGTGTGTCACGAGTCGAGGCCATGCCGTTCACAGAGCGAGGAAACGTCGTTTCACGTCAACCGCACTGCCGCAGTATATAAGCTCTACCACCGAGCAGAAGCCAACTACCGTAAAGAACATATCTGTACATTGAACATGCGTGTTGGCATCCAACCACCGCCACGGGCGTAAATGAGTTGTTTCCGACTTGGGTCTATTATCGGAAGATCTGTTGCTGCAGCATTCTTCGGCGGTCGGCGGGTGGTCAATAGCCAAGTAGGAAGTTGATCCGTTACTAATTGCCGTCGTCGGCCGGGAGGTGCAGTAGGTTGTGGTCGCTGCTGAGTCAGCGGGAGGGAGAGTGGAAGGGAGGAGGGCCGCAGGCTGAAGGAATGCGCGGAACGCGACTCCGTCCACTGAGCAAGGGGGCGGAGGAATGCGACGAGGGCGCACGATAAGTCTGTTAGTGTTGGTCGTGTCGCGCGCGCGCCCGCGCTCGCTTCCCGCGGCGGCCGCTGGCCTGTCCACCCATCGTTGGTGGCTGCTGGACGAACGTGCCGCCCCGCCCGCCGCGAACAGCTAAAGAATGCAAAGAACTCGCGAACGGCACCGCCGCCGCCCCACCCCCACCGACGCGCCACCAGGGCCAAACAATGGATTGCTCCTCCCCCTCCCTCTTTCTCTCCCTTCATTCTGCGTCCAGTTCGCCGGTTGGTGGTATACGGCATATCCGATGGCTCGCTGTTTTGACCACCTGCGACACCTGTCGTTGATTGATTTCGCCCCTCAATAGACGCGTGCCCTTTCTGACGTCAACTAGCCGATAAGGCGAACGACAGCCCTCTTTCCGGCGGGTGGGCGTAGCGAATCTACGCCCCGCCCCTATTAATAGGCGGAAGGAACGAGGAGCCTGCGGACGGGACCAACCGAGAGCAGCATAAGTCGTCAGTCTTGCTCTTTCGTTGGGCGAGCAGGCAGAAGTTACGACTGAGAGCTGTCTGATTGATTCGCGCTCGCTTTGTCGGCCACAGAACAGGCCAGACGGCTTGCCGCCCACTGTTGTTTCCAAAGCTGACTGGATGGATCTTCAAAGGTCAACACGTCATCCGGTCAAACTTTTGCTTCCGTAATTACAGCTATCAGCTCCCTCGACGCCCCTATCACGCGATTCGCGTTGCGTATGACGATTCCTCCTAGCTGCCCTTTGGAACGAGATAGGCGACAATTTTCGCCGCTGTTTTTCGAAGCCGCTCGAGCCGCCCTTCCTGGTGACGCAATGTCAGGAGATCGGTTTCCATTCTCACGGTACAGAGAGCACCGCGGGTGGGGACAGCTCACTTCTTCAAAGCGTGGGACACCGCCCGTTTCGTAGTAAAGACCACTCTGCTCTGCATACCTTCTCGTTCCCTTCTCCAACTCTGCCTCCAAGGCGGCCGGCCATTCAGCCATATACCTCCCTTCGTCCGGCCGTCCTCTTTGCCCAATTAGTCAGCTGAGTGGGTGTCGGCGCGCGCCTTGCGTATAAGACTACCGTATTCCACCTGGCCGCTTATTTACTTTGCTTTGGAGTTTGTATGTACATAGGTCTGTGTGTTGGCTCCCTTACAAATGTAGCCGTATTCATTCACGGTTCTTTGGGAAGTACCGCGATTTTCCCCTGTGCTCCGTGCGGCGGTTTTGTCGTTACAAAGTTGGTATATGCGCATTATTATCCTTTCAGCTCCTCGCTCGTTGGTCCGAACCCAAGTGTTCTTAAAGCCCGAAGAAGCGAACATCGCCGAAGGCGGACCCAAGATGTCATTCAGCGGAATACTCGGCCTGTCCTTGCTGGTTGTCTGCCTGTCAACGCTGGCGGAGGTCGAGGCCTACAGCTCGAGACGCGGCGGCTGGTCGCTGGCCAAGCGCTCGGAGGAAGAGGACGACTGCGCCCTCAATCCGGCCCTCTTCAACTTCATGGACCGCATCTGCGACATGTGCCACCGACTCTTCGCCACCAGCCAACCCGACCTCCGCGTCGACTGCAGGTTCGCAGCCTGTCTGCCTAACTTGCCGGCTGTTGACGGCTTTATAACATGGCCTTGACGCTAGCCCGGTGTGTGAGTGAGACTGCGAGTACCTCCGACGTTTATTCAGGCAGAACTGCTTCGAGAACACCCTCTTCGAAACCTGCTTGAGTCTGTTCTCCCGACGGCCGGATACCGACGACGATTCAAACGGAAGGAGACGCCGACGGCGCTCCACCCAAAGGAAGCCGCAGCCCCTCCGCTGATGCTGAACTCTAGACGACGTCACAGTTCTGCGCACGCCCCTCCGTCTGTCGTCGCGGTGGTAGCTTTCCTGTCTTCTCGGCGGCGCTCACCCGGGCTGACTTTGAGGACAACCGTGCGCTGGCCAGATCCATCGCCTCTTCTGACGGCGGCTTCTCTGGACCTGCGGCTTTCACTTCCAAACCGGTGATTACGACTTGAGATTCGCTCGAGCTTTTCCTGATGTACAGTGTAGCGTCGCCGCGGAGCCCTACGTCTACTTCTCTCCATGCGTTCTTGTTAACTTCTGCAATGATGAGCGCCCCCTTCGCTCTCTGAATTACGTGTCACCTCGTCTGTTTCGATGCCATCCGCGCATATGATCTCAGAATGACGCGTGTCGTATACTCTGCGAGACCGAGGCCCAAATCCTTCGTTGAAACAAGCGTCAACGGACAAATTACCCACAGCTGGAAAGCAGAAACTCATATCTACAGTAGGTAAGGTATATTCGCCTATCGTGCACTTCCAACGCATACCGACCACCGACTACCTGACATACAGCGAGGGAAGAGTTCAGCGACAGATGAAACTTCACAGAGCTTCGTCACCTGCCGAGGAAGTCGTGCAAGTAGTTGCCCAGCTCGAAGCCAATCGAGCTGAACAAGTCGATACTCACGTGTTACAATGCAGAATCCGTAAATCAGGACAGGAAGCAAGGAACGAACTCTGCAATCGCCAGCGCCGTCTCGAGATCGGCCAAGCAGTGGAACTTGACCGAGTCCAACTTGCCCTGGGCGCTTTGGCGAGCCAACAAGCCGCGACTGACCAGCGTCGAAATCTGTAGTATATACGTATTATGTAGGACAACTTGATGCGACACATAGAGGTCGCTACTGAAACTGTAGACATGGGAAAACACAACAAAGCTATCTCAGCTGTGGCTTGACGCCTAGTAGCACCTGTGGATGGGCGAAGCAGCGCGCGGCGTCGTCAGTGAAGGAGTCGGCGGCGACGACCGCCGTCGTCGGTGGCACCTTGTCGAGTCGGTGGTAGATGTAGAGCAGCCGACTCAGCTGGAAGGGCTGACTGCGCTTCTGCAGGTCCGTCGCCGTCTTCGTCGTCGCCTGCCGACGGGATCGCGCCTTCTGCTGAACAGTCAGGATGACACGTGAAGGAGCTTCCCTTTGCCAACTGCCAAGTGCTCTATCCTACAGTACTTCGGGCAGGCCGCCTATTCACCCACCGCCTTCTCGAAGAGTCGCTTGTCGAACTTGGGAGGGTTGTAGCTGGCGATGAAGGCGGCGATCAGAAGGAACTTGGCCATTCGCGGTAGCAGAAATACCCCACGCTTCACCCCGCTACCTTCCTTCCCGTTCGCCACGGTCGGGGCGCCAAAGAGCCGTTCGAATGCGCCACGAAGCTCCTCCTTGGCGTTGCCGTAGAGGCTCCTGGTCGAGAACTGGGACACGAATCGCTCGGCGTCCACAGATGACGAATTCTCCGCCTCTTGGACGGCGGCGGAAAACGCCTCGACTGCAGGCTGGACGTACTTCGGCCAGCATTGGAAACACTGAAAACTGCAGATGCGACTCGACTGCCTGCCTGCCGAAGTCAAGAGCGAGCTCACAATGGTGCGCATGAGGCCCAGATCTCTGGTGTTCATGTAGAACATGTCGACGACCAGCTTGCAGTAACCCGGGTAGAGCGAGCGCAGCAACGCCTCGTGGAAAGCTTCGTCCACACAACGCGGACAGGGCGGCCTCATCTCCTTCAGTATGCCGCGTAAATCGGCTACAACAATTGCGAATCTGCGCCACCGACTGCGAAGTAGAGCGGCGACTCGTCAACAGCGCAAACCGTTGGTGTAGTAAGTGAAAGCGACTTCGATCGGGAGCACACCGCAGTCGCCGGTCAGGAAGCTCTTCCACGGCAGTCGACTGGTCATGACGACTCTCAGGTCGAACTCATCGCCCAGCTGATGACAGCGAGGGATACGGTAGCCAATGATAGAACCAACTCGAGCAGGCAAACGTCTAATAGCTAACCAGCTCGGCCAGCCGAGCGAAGGTCGGCAGCGGCGACGGCGACAGGCGGCGGAGGAACTCCACGCGCCGTAGAACAATGACCGCCTGCTTGCACTCTAACTCAGCCAGCACGTCGCGCAGACAGTTGACGAATTTGGCGGCGCTGTCGATGGCGGGGAAAGCGGCTGCGTCCTCGCCTCGTCCGAGTAGGAAGCCGTCCAGCACTTCTCCAAATAAGGAGCGCAAAGACAGCTGCCCATCGCAGCAGTCGACCACGGAGTACGGTAGCTGCAGGCAGGCGATTTTCGCCCAGGCGAAGGCCGAAATGAACACGAGGAAACACTCGGCACACCGACTTTGAGAACATCTAGCGCGCGTCTGACGACCATCCATTTGCCCGTTCGGCTGTGGCCCCAGCAATGAATGAACGCAGAGTTGGATGTCCACTGAAAAGGAGCGCAAAGCATCTAGAGACGGTGGAGGAACCACCACAAGACTAAACGGTTGAGTCCACCGCCGTCAGAAGTCCCTTCAAAAGGAGATACCAGTCTTCTCTCACTTTCCAGCTCGATGGGTCAGTCTCAACTTCGCCTTCCGGCTTAGACTGCGCCAAAGCGGCCTTTGTCGCTTTCTTTGCCTTAGGTCTCATTCTGTAACTCCATAGATTGTCAAATCATTAGGCGCCACCGAATCGCAACCAACTGGTAGACAATTCCAGAACGGCACAGCTCCGGCGAATTGAGAGACTTTGCCCAGATCCTGGTAAAACGCTGTTCTCTGGGCAAAACGAAACACAAGAAAGCCAACCGGTTCGATCAAAACAATTCGGAATACTTACTCGTCGGTCAACAACAATCAGAACACAGGCTCGCTTGTACATATAATACTCTCTATAGAAACAAAGAACAATAAATATCGGCGTGAACACGCGCTAAAACACGTAACTAGGACAGAGGCGCGATGAGAACCACGCTATCACCTTTGACAAACAACTGAGGCAGATACCGGAGGAAGACACGCTTTCGACGACTGACTCTTTCGTGGTCACCAGAAGCTGACACGGCCGGCGTGTAGCGAAGGCAGCGAGGTACGGAAACATCGGTGGAAGCGGTACCCTTCGTTTCGTGGTCGTCGTCAGTCTTTTCTACCGCGGCGCGGAATATCGGCTGATGCGAGGAGCGCCACGTTCGCTCGTCCACATCGCGCATTGCCAAGTTCCAGTGCCGATCGAAGGCGACGACGAAACCGGCCAGTCTCGAGCAGACGCCAGCCGCGTCACGGACGTCGACGCGCAGACGCCTCCGTTCCTCGACGCAGCGACAGAGAAGCGAAAGAGGCTCGTCCCCACTGGTCGCCAGCTGCTTCATTCTCGCCAACACCGTCTTCCCATCCAGCTTCGACTTCAAAGCAGCGCGTTGCCCGACAGCTGACGTCTTGGAATCTGAGGCGATCGTCCCAGCTTCTTGGTCAGAGTCTGGAGAGGCCAAGAGGTTCAGTCATGTCAATGTGCAGGACAAGTCAAGCTCAAGGAAGTTGTGCTTCTCACTAGAATGCGCTCTCCGACGACCAGCATGAGAAGACGATGTGCGGCCTTTGCCGGAAGCTGTTTGTGTGCGGCCTCCGCGCCTCTTGCTGTCGCGATCGCGATCAAGTTCGACCCGTTTCTTCGTCAAAGCTTCCAAGCTCTTCTCTCTGTCGCCGGCACTAGGCAACTGCGTCTTCTTGGCCTTCGATTCAGCAGCCGCGGCGACTCTCGACAGATTCTCCTGGATGGCCAGCCTTTCGATCTCGAGCAGACTGGTCACGATGGACGGGTGGTTGGCCACAAGGTCTTGTTCGAACTCGTCCAAGGTGTTGAACGGCGTCGTCGAACTCGATCCGGCCCCCGGTCCGTTCCCGCCAATGCAGCACTCCTTCGTGCAACACACTCCGCAGACCTTCTTTTCAGTTGCCATGTCGAATCAGCGCGATCAACAAAGACAAGACGATTGTTGTCGCCGTCGGTTGACCATCCCCAAATTATCCCATGCTGGTCGACAGCGAAATAAACTGCTATTGATGTGATAGGAATTTTGAATCGAACTTTGCTACAGTAAGCTTGGAGGTAAAGGAAGCCTGTGAAATCAAAAGATAACTTGCGCATAGACGCAAAGCCCCCTGAGTTGTTTGCACCGAAATGATACGACCAGCAAAATCTTTATGTTGAGTTCAATGTGCGCATAGCCGTAAAGCGTTCGCATTTCAGCGCGCGAAGTTTTTGTGATCCCCAAAATACGCCGTTCCTTTGTATGAGATTTATGAATATCCGAACAACAGTGTTGTATAGCTCCATTGGAAAGAAAGTAGGAGTGTATACTTCCTGGTCCGCGAAAGTCTTTCTTTGTCGGAGAATTTCGCCTTCGATTTAGAGTGCGGAAACGGCTTTTGTGGGGCTGGCGGTGTGGCCGACCGCGCGCCGCTGAAAATTTGCTGATTCGCCGATGCGTATCCACTAAGTTAGTGGTGATAGAATCAGAAGTTGAAGGAGACCACCGGCGCGATGGGCTGCGTCAACAGCACCGATCGCAGTGCCTACCAGCGGTCGAAGCAGATCGACGAGCAGCTGAGGGCCGACGGCGAGCGCGCGGCTAGAGAGGTCAAGCTCCTTCTGCTTGGGGCTGGAGAGTCAGGGAAGAGCACCATAGTCAAGCAGATGAAGTGAGCGGTTTGGAGCGAATTGTTCTCTGTTTTGGAGCCTGGATGGAGGGTTGGCTTCTGTCTTCCAGGATTATTCACGAGACCGGGTATTCCGAGGAGGAGAAGAAGGCCTACAAGCCAGTAGTCTACTCCAACACCATACAGAGCATGATGGCCATTATTCGGGCCATGGGACAGCTGAAGATCAGCTTTGAGTCCGGCGACGTGGCGGTGGGTGCACCGCTGTTACTGCAGCTGTTCCCATCCGATACGGATCGTCCAGCTACAGCTACTACGTTCAGGAGGACGCACGTCACTTCTTCGCCTTGGCAGCGCAGACGGAGGAAGGCGAGATGCCGCCGGAGTTGGCCGCCTGCATGAAGCGCCTCTGGTACGACGCCGGCATCCAGCAGTGCTTCGCACGCTCCAGGGAGTACCAGCTGAACGACTCCGCCCCCTAGTTGGTTTCTAGAGTTAGGCGCTGCCTTGTTTCTTTGTCTTACTTCCCTCCCTCCATCCTAGGCATGACTGCAAAACTTGGCTTTCTTCAGCTATCTGAACTCGCTGGACAGGATATCGCAGCCGGGCTACGTGCCCACGCAGGACGACGTCCTGAGAACGCGCGTCAAGACCACCGGCATCGTGGAGACTCACTTCACCTACAAAGACCTCCACTTCAAGTGCGCGATGATGACTGCACCTTGTTGCAGCTTCTAATACTGCGCAATCGTCCTTCGTTGCGGTTGCAGAATGTTCGACGTAGGCGGCCAGCGCTCGGAGAGGAAGAAGTGGATCCACTGCTTCGAGGGCGTCACGGCCATCATCTTCTGCGTCGCCCTCTCCGAGTACGACATGGTGCTGGCCGAGGACGAGGAGATGGTCGCCTGTTGGCTTTGGCTTCCGTTGCGCTCGCGCCGCTTCCAGAGTGAATGTCTCTTTCTCTTGTGCGCTGCAGAACCGCATGATCGAGAGCATGAAGCTGTTCGACTCGATCTGCAACAACACCTGGTTCACGGAGACGTCGGTCATTCTCTTCCTGAACAAGAAGGACCTGTTCGAGGACAAGATTCGCAAGTCCCCACTCACCGTCTGCTTCCCCGACTTCCCTGGTACGCTTCTCGATGGGTATAAAGTATACTATAGTCTAGCAGTCGCTCGCACTTCAGTGGGGTCACCCGTTGAAGTGTACGGTAGCAATTCGCCTTCTGCGTAGCGTGTCTTCGCCCTGTCGTCCCCTCTCGGCGACTTGACTTCTGGCGTCGATTGCAGGGTCGAACACGTACGAAGAGGCAGCCGCCTACATCAAGATGCAATTCGAGCAGCTGAACAAGCGCAAGGACGGCCAAAAGGAGGTCAGCTCCATGGTTTCTGTTCAGCGCTTGTAACAAGCGCAGCGCTGCCGTTACCCTATCCCGTCTTCCCTCCCCTCCTCCCTCCCTACTTCCCTCCTTCCTCATCCCTCCTCCCTCCTCCTTCCCTCCCTCCCTCACACACACACACACACGCACATTCCTTCGTTGCAGATCTACACGCAGTTCACCTGTGCAACGGACACGAACAACATTCGCTTCGTGTTCGACGCCGTCACAGACATCATTATCAAAGAAAATCTCAAGCAGTGCGGACTCTTCTGAGCTCTGGGGGGAGCTCTGTGGTCTGTGTCTCTGCCGTTGGCGTCCGATTCTCGCGTCGTCGACCGGACGACGCGCCTTACTACCGGTGTATTTCCGCCGTGTTTTATCGTGTTACTCGCGCCTCTGTCCGTCCGCTCGTTTCTCTGAATGGGGATTCTCCCTTTGCTTGTTCCGAGAATGCAGTAGTGGAAGAAGGGAAGCGCGAACTGTAGCGCTCGCGGCGCGTCGTCGTTGTGCTCGCGTTTTTGGCCAACTCTGAGGGAGTTTCTAGACGGGCGCACTGTTGCTCGACGCTACCGTAGTCTGTGTACTTCGTGTGTGCATATACGAGTAGGCCTTTGCGTGTCCTTTTGCGCCGTCCCGTCATTCCAGTGGGGCTCTTCTTTCGTTGGCACCTTTGCTCGGGAAGCGCTAAGGAACGAAGGAAGAGTTCCCCCATACATGCGCCGCCGATGTTTGGTTGCATCGGTGCTTTACACTCATAGCGCCGCCTGCTGGTCTGTCCGTCACTACTGGCTTTTTTGGCTTCGAATCTGGTTGCTTTCCATATTTACTGACGATTGGCTTTTGTTCCCCCTTCCTGTCTCCGGGCCGCTTTACGCTGTAGAACCATCTCCTGGATTCTCTTGGAAACACGCACCAGTATAGGTTAGGTACTACTACTCTTCTGGCTTCGTGCAATACACCTGCCTACTTTCGCGTGAGCGTGCGTCCGTTCCGTTTCCACACTTGTCGCGCGATGCGATTTGGTCTGCTGTGCGAACCCTCGAGTCGTCTGGTGGTATGTATATGCCCACGCTATGGTTGCTCGCTATTCCTATTTTCGTTGCCCCCCGCGAACGTCTCAAGAAACCGACAGTTACCGTACAATGTTACCGTAATACAATGGCAGCTGTGAGAAGCTACTGCAAGAGTCAGTAACTGTGGGGTTTCTTTGCGGCGGTGAATTCAAGTCCAATGCCCCTTCTACGCCAAAACACGGGAGTGTATGTATGGTTATGTTCGTTGGGCGCGCGTCGAACGTGGGTTCCTTGAATTCGAGCTACCGTACTTCCATCGGCTTAGCGCAGCGCGTACGGTAGCGCGATCGAAGACGGCCCTGTTGTGCAAACGAATACCTTCGCTAGTTCTGTGAATTAGCCGCCAGGTTTTGCGCTTCTGCTAAAACAGAGGTACTTCTGAGTATTCGTCTGCGCAACAGGCCGCCCGGATTGTTGGTCTGTCGTCCGTCGTTCGATTCTGGACTGTCGTCAACGAGAGGCGCGTCCCTTGTCCCGCTGCAGCGCACCGTTGCTCCTTTGCTTCCTTCTCGTTCTTGGACAAAGCGACGGTCAGTATGTCCCATTGCGTTACACGTATAGGCACCTAGCCTCCCAGATAGAGAACCACCCCCCATAAATACTCGTGTGTGTGTGTGCGTGTTCGCTTGTTGGAGCACTTCTGTTGCTAGCCGAGACGACGTGTTCTCACCCGAGTAAAACTTCCGCGAAAGTCGTAGTGCGTGCAGTGTCACCACTTTTGGCTTGCCGATCTAATGTCCTCTTTTGTCGTCTTTGGAACTGTGTAATTCACATCGCGCACCAACGTTCGAACTTCAAAGATAAACATGGACAGCGCAGTAAATGAGGCGAAGCGGAAGTGGTTCCACGAGCTGACAGCGAAAGGGGACAGCTGGCGCAGTGTGGACGAAGCTACCGTCACCTTCTGCAGGTGAGAGATTGCAGGCCCTTGGTATCGTTCGTTGCGTGAGTGCAGTCCTAGGCGACGATGGCAAATGCGTGGGTTTCTGCGTCGGAAATTTGGCTATTTCCGCTTTGGATTACTACTACCGTATCCCTTTCATCCGCCTGAGGTGTAGAGCTCTGTTGCAGCGAAGTGGCTGAGGCGCTGTCGACTTGCGCGAAGGGCGAGGTGGACACCTTGGAGGCTACGGAGCGCGCCGTCCGGCTAGTCGTTCTCCAGTACGGCCGGAAGCGCGCCTGGCCGTCACATGGGAAGAGGGAGGAAGGAGGCGAGGGCGCAGACGAGGAGGCCTGCAACGTGCTGGCCGCCGTCCTCTCCACGCTGCTTGACGTCCTCGTGGTCGCCGCCACCCACAGACGAGGAGGAAGCGGAGCGGCCGATTCCACGACGTTGGTTGCTTCACGCAGACGCTGCTGACTGCGTGTAGAAGAGTACCACCACCCTCCCTTCACCCTCCCCGCCCTTTCGTTCTCTCGATATCTCGATTAACGGACGTCTTCCCTGATTCAGTGACGCTGGAAGCGACATTGTCGAGAACTTTTGCTCGCTGTGCGTCTTCGCGCTGAAACGTTCGTCGGCCTTCACGTTGGTGGGGGACGTGGGTGTCTTCACTTCACCATGCGCTGTATATACTCCAGGCACTGGCAGCAGCGAGTGGCGAGAGCACTACGTGGACGCCGTGCTCCAGAGCGAGTATGTCGCTCCGAAGACCTGTCCAGCGGCCGTGCTAGCGTATCTTGATCGGTTGGTCCTCCACACTGTTATCGTCTTTTCCTGCATAGTGATGTTGCGACAAGCCTAAGCAAAAGTTGGGTCGTTGCAGGTGCTCCGCGAGCGCGGCGTTTCCCACCCAAGGCAGAGTCAGTCTAACGAAAGAGGAAGCCATCAAGTGGGTGACCTTCTGCCGGCGCACCAGGGTGGCAGGCGGCGGACAGCGGCGTCATCTCTCCGCACAGGTGGCTGTTACCCAGTTGTTGGATTCCCGTAGTTTCTCTAAATTGATAGTCTAATTGAAACTCCTCTCTTGTATCCGTTCAGCGACTGGAAAACTCGGCCGTAGTCGTCGAGGGTTTTGAGAGTTGGCTTACAAAGATGGCGCGCTCCTTTGGCCCCGAGTGGGCGCAGCTGGCGGCCGAGTTGCGAGGCCTTCTCAATGGGGCCGGTGGTGGCGCCTCTTCCTCGAGCGCAGCTGACAAAGCGCTGGTGGCCTTCCTGCTTCGCTCTGGCGACCCCGCCGTCGACGCCTTCTGCGATCGCGTCGTGGAGGTTGGCTACGCCGCTGGTGGCTAATAGCAATTAGCCAAAGCAATGGAAAGCAGCGTCGCGGATTTTCAGGCCATCAGCGACGAGGCTAATCAGAGCGCAAGTCTAATTGGGGATGAAGAGACGGCCAACGACCAGGATGGGCCAGAAGAAGGCGCCGAAGAAGCGGCCGAGTGCGTTCCTGAGATCGGGGGGGTGTTGGTTGGTTGTGGGGTGTGGGTGTTTGGGGGTGGGTTTTTTTTTGTGTGGTTGGGGTGGGTGTTTGGTTTTTGTTTGTTTGTTTTTTTGTTTGGGGGTGTGTGTGTGTGGGTGGTGTGGTTTGGTGTTGGGGGGTTTTTTTGGGGTTTGTGTGGTTGTTGTGGGGTTGTGTTTTGTGGGGTTGTGGTTTGTGGGGTTTGTTTGTGGGGTTGTGTTTGTGTGGGGTGGTGTTTGTGGGGTTTGGTTTTTTGGGGTTGTGTTTGTGGGTTGTGTTTGGGTTGTGTTTTTGTTGTGGGTGTGGTTTGTGGGGTTTGGTTTGTGTTTTTGCCTTTTGTGTGGGGTTTGGTCGGGAGAGAGTGCCCAGGCTGCGGCGGCTTACGCTGAGCAACTGCTGACTGCCAGCGCCAGCACGATCGTCGACGAAGAGGGGTTTGGGGTGTTGTGTGTGGGGTGGGTGTGGGTTGGTGGTTGTTTGTGTTTTTGTGTTGGGGGTGGGTTTGTTGGGTTGGGGTTGGGTTGGGGTGGGTGGTTTTGGGGGGGTGGGTTCGTCGTTTTTCGTCTGCGTTGGTCTGGCGTCGGTTGGGCGGGCGCCACCGAAGACTCCTTCAGGCTTGTGGTACGACGAGTGGCTGTGCTCCACGACGCGTTTTCAGTCCGTGTTCACGAGGTGCTCAATCAATATGGTAGTTCAGTTGACGGCCAGCAGCTCAGAAGAGACGGAGAAAGACATCGAATCCGATGGTGGAGTACCCGACCTGTTTGGGGCCTCCCCTGCTCAGAGTGATTCGCGCCGATCGGAAGAGAGCGTGGGTCGGCCACAGAGTCCTATGGCGCCGGAAGAGTCGGTTCTACCGGAAGTGAACGTCAAGAGGGACAGAACGTCCACAGGGTCCGTGGCGAGCGTGGTCAGAGGCCTAGTGGAAGCCACCACCGCCCTGAGAAGCCCACCTGTTCGCGCCGCCGTCCCTGAAGTACCCGTCGAGCGCTGCAACGAAGGTTCTACATTCCCTACGAGGAATCGACACTCGAAAGTTGGGCCGGAACACCGGTCGCCGAGAGGAAGCGCCCCAGTGGTTCAAGAGAAGTCTCTGAAACACCATTCCAAACGAAAGCCGTCCCCTGGCCCTTCTGGAGAAGCGCCCGCATCGACAGAAGCTAAGACTGCTAGGCCGCGCAGGAGCACCCGTCTCATGAGCCATCAGAGCACGAAGGAGGATGACGGCATTAGTGTGGGTGGAGAAACGAGCCTCGGAAAAAGTGGCGCTTCGCAGGCGACCAGAGCGAAAGTGGTGAGGACGCCAAAGAGGAGAGGGAAGCCTCTTGTCGGCAACAGCAGGCGGAAAGTCGCAAGTGCTAGTACCCGCCGAAGTGCTGCTGCTGCTGGAGAAGCGCAGGCGGCCGGCGCCGCCGTTCCAAAGCGTCGACAGCCACTGAAGGCGGTCGCTCGGACTGTCACTCCTCCTCCACTAGCGTCCTCCGCTTCCCTTCGCAGGACGCCGCCTCTGAAGGCGCGACTGCGCAGTCGGCCGACGCCGTCGCTGAAGGCCGCCGAGAACGAACAGTTCAGCAGGACGTCCAGTCGGCCGTCGGCAGCCGGCAGGCGAGTGCGCACGAAAGAGGAGCCTTCCGCCCGCAGGTCCCCAAAGCTGGCTTACAAGAAGGCTAGGACGCAGCCCTGATCTCTGTCATTCTTGCTCTTTCTCTCTGTTGTGCGTTGTTTTCGTTTTGTTCGGATCGCCGCGAGAGTTGTATCCCTTTCTTTTACTTTCTGTGACACGGAGGAAGCTCGAACGTCTAGAAACTTGTAGAAGTCTGCTCGGTCGACTTACAAACTGGAAGCAGCAGAAGATTCTGATCAGGGGCGCCGTCCTTTGTAGCTTCGTAGTAAGCCGGAGGTTCCTCCTCTGGTGGCAGCAGCGCCACGGTGGCTGCGGCGTTGCCGTCGAATTCTTGCTCCGCACGAGAGTTCACCAGTGGGGTGCGCTTGTGAACCGCCACCAAGTTCTCGTTGTGCAGCGTTACGCCTCCTCGAAGGGCCGCTGCAAGAGATCGCTTCTTCGCGCGTTTGCTCTTCTCGCTGGCCGAGCGCAAATTCTTTCCACGGCCATTTCGGCTCGACGTCGACGCCGCCGACTCGTGGCGGACCAGCGCCTCGGTGTTTGGACAGGAGGCGCGATTTACGGTCGGGATGGCGCGAATCGTGTCGCACGTCGACTCGAACTCGAGTTCGGTGGCGAACGAGCCCAGGGCCCGTCTGCTCGACGGCTCGGCCAGCGTACCGCTCGATGTCCGTGGGCGGCCGCGCCTGCGTTTGGTCATGCGGTCGATCGTTCTGTAAACCCGCTGGTAACGTCGGCGGCAGGGCAGTACCAGCAGCTGCTGGAAGGCGATCCTGTAGCGCCTAGAAGCAAAACCATGCAGAAGTAGTAAAGTTAGTAGGTATGAAGACGTAAAACGGTCACGTATGTCTAAATCGGCGAGAGTGAGTAAACAAGAGTTTACGAGACGGCGCGTTTCCGTTCTCTAGTGGCTGGTTATACGATGCCTTCGCAAGCCATATTGTAGTAAACGACAAGCTTTTTCTTCCCTAAACCAAGGTGCTTCAACGAAGGTAAACTTCCACTGTTTCATAGATTATGTGCCTACTTAGATTAATGTGTATCATACATAACGGATTACGGTAACTGAGTTACAACTACAGTCTAGCACATTCATGAGTGCATTGTACCTTATTCCCATATGCTCACCTGGAGAAGTAGGCGTAAAAGAAGGGGTTCATGGAAGAGTTGGAGAGGGAGAGCCACTGGAACATGGGTCGCAGCACGCTGCTGGCCACGTGAAAGACGGCGCCGTTGACGTCGGGCGAGCCGAACATCAGGTAGCAGAAGAGGCAGAAGAGCGGCAGCCAGCTGAGCGCGAAGACGACGATGACGGTCAGCATCATGTTGGTGATGCGCACGCGCAGCTTGTGCTCCCGACTGCGCGCCCGGTTGTCCACCGCCTGAGGGCAGGAGCCGCCCGAGGCGCGTCGGAAGATGGCCACGAAGATGACGGAGTAGAGAACGATGATGGCCAGCAACGGAATCAGATATCCCACGCCCAGGTTGATCCCTACGAAGAGCGCCTTCCCGATGCGCGGGTCGGGAAACTGCTGTGTGCACACCATGGCCACCACGTCCGTGCGGTTCTCCACGAAGGGAAACGGCACGGCGCTGTAGTACACCAGCCAGGGCGTGAACAAGAGACCGCTGATCACCCAGATGGGGACGATGACGAGAAAGGTGTAGCTTTTGTCTAGGGTGCTATAGCGCATGGTGTGGCAGATCGCGCAGTATCTGAACACATTATCACGGTGTCAGTTTCTGTGTGGGCGCAGAAGTGCCTTCGCTGTTTGACCCACCTGTCGGCGGTGACGGCCACCAAAGTGTAGATGGAAGAGCAGGTGGTGGTGGCACTGACCCAGACCGACAGCTTGCAGAGCAGATCGCCCATGTGCCACTCTGAAAGCAATGGAACACACTTCACAAACTCTACAGTATTACAACCCAAAGGTTCAGTGTAGTATCCGACTGCACCTAACCTGTGAGGATGCTGTTCATGAGTGTGGCAGGCAGGCAGAAGAGGAGTATGAGAAGGTCGGCGCAGGCGAGACTCGAGATGAAGTAGTTGGTGACAGAGCGCATGGAGGGGTGGATGGCGACGGCGGCCAGCACAAAGGTGTTGCCCACCGCGCCTACGCAGAACACCGTCCCGTAGGCGAGGCAGTAGAGGACAATTAGCGCCGCCGGCTGTCGAAAGAATGGCAGGAGAACAGTCTCGTCCTGACTTTCGGCGGAGCCGTTCGCTGCTGCGTCCATTTCTGCTGATCAGTCAGTGACGAATAGTCGGTCTGCCGCCTTCCGTCCGCCTTCCAAAGGCGCGGGCCGCAGATGGACTCAAATTGGAGGAACGCCCAAGCGGCTTATGGGCACAAACGGCGTCCGTTCCACCAAGAAAACGTATGTATGGCTGAAAAGTGGCTAGGCGTCGCCTCGGCCACACGCGAAGCCCTCGGGGCTAATTCCGCCCAGCCAATGGGCCCGACGCGCGAATTCGTAGAGGCCGTATTTTTTCGCCTTCCGACATTGCCTGTCTCTGAAATTGCGAGTGTCGCGTCTTTTAGACGAAACGAGCGACCGCTCTGTGGTTCCCGCGCGCCTTAGAGCAAGCCTCGTGGCGGCATTTAGGTACATAGACCGCTGCGAAAGGTGGAATTGCTCTGGCAGGAAGCGGTGAAGGTGTCGCGTGCCAAGTGGGCGCTCACCAAATCCACAAGGTTCTCACGGCCGGCGGTCGAGTTGAGTACAAGGGATTTGTGAACCGCGTCCACGTCACCTCGTGCGCCCGGTCCCACTATGTAGCTACATACGTACCTAGTGCACTGCCTAACACTATATACACGCGATCGCTGCGCACAAGGGAAAGTCTGGTTGATAACCGCCACTTACTTGATCGCCAACTTCCCAACATGAACGGAACCCACTATGGATGTTCGCGACGTACTGTTCGCGTCGGCGACGCTTGTCGTGTGTCCGTCGTGGGTGGGGGACCCCTCGGGGCCAATAAGCCCCCACAGGCCGAGGTCGAGCAAGAGAGAAGCGCCGACAAGGACAATCAAGCGCCGCTTGGACCGACTAAAGGACGAAGAGGAAGGGGCCGAACGAAGGCCCTTCGGGCTCCTTCCGCCCACCGGCCAAGTTTGACGGCCGCCGGCCGGCTTATTGAGCGCGCGCCGATGAAACGAATGAAAGGCAATTGGCTTTTTCAATGCCTCAAACTCGGGCCGTCGTAATATTTGGGACAGTCCTAAGTAGCGGCTTTCGATTCGACTGCCGCCGAACGAACCCAGGCGCCTCCCTTGGACAATTCGTTTCCAGCCTTCGAATGAAGCTGCGTTTTGCGGCGGCGGGGGAAGGGTCTTAGGAAAAGAAATAGCACAGACACACCGAGAGCGACCTACCAACAATTGATGTCTTCGGCTGCTCCCAAGCAACAGCCAGGGCGATTTGGCCGCCCTTGAGATCCATCGGCTAGGGAAGAAGCGGTCAGATCGGCCACCATAAAACTACTGGCACCCTCTCTCTCTCGGCAACCACGGAAGGGACAATTGGCGCTGCCGCCGCCTCTCTCAGTTCAGCAGGTGTCGCTAACTCCTTTTGGAGCACGCCAATCTGGAGTAAGAGGATTCGCCAATCGCGTCGCGAGGAAACGACGTCGCCCCACCTTTCAGTCGCGCTTCCGCGATAATGAACCAAGCCGTATACAGTATGCGCATGTACATACATACGTACACAACGGGGAGTTGGCAACAGCCGTGGGGCTTTTTCGGACAGCACTAGCGACCAGAGCGACATGTCGCTGTTTGCACAGAGGCGCCGCGACGGATGGAGCTCCATTGCTGAATAGAATTCTGTTGTTCTTTCAGCTGTCTCCTCCATGGGCCTATTGTTACTCGTAAGCGATCCCGACCATCGCAAGTGCACTACACAAGGTCATTGTGGACACGTTTCCAGTGAACGACCGACTCAGTCATGTCCAGACGGCTGCCCTGCCTTGTAGTGGTGGCAGCTTTATACTAAGTAAGTACTTAGTTTTACTTCGTTATTCTGAAACTGAGTACTTAGTTTCTTACTTACTTAGTTTTATTTTTGGAAAACTGAGTATACTTACTCGTACTCGTACTTAGTTTTTCAGGCCCGTACTTACTTAGTTTTGCGGAATTTACTAAGTACTTTTCATACTTACTCAGTTTTGCTTAGTTTATACAGGGTTTTTTTTTCAAATTCGGCAAATGGAAAACCTGAATATCTTCTGCTGTGATGAAGCAATTCGAACGAAACTTGCACACAATATAGTCAACATATGTCCATGATATGTGTTATGTTGAGGTGTCAATTCATATTTGTGGCCGCAAGTTACAAGGCGTCAAAAATGTAACTAGAAATTTGAGGTTGCACACGACTAAATTACGCAAAACTCGCATGTTTCTTAGCCAATGTTGACGGGGCTACATTCATTAGATTGAGAAGATTACAAGCTTTCATATGTTCCAAGAACGAGTTGCCTAGGTCCCACATGGCGTTAGTAACGACACGTCAAAGTTGAGATCACCAGGCACAAGGCGTCATTCTTGCCCACGTCGGCCTCCTCGCGCAACTCCGGAATTTGGAGCCAACTTTCAGGCGTTGTATCTCAAGCGCGGTACATCGCACAGGGTTGATTCATCAAGCATATGAAAGGTTGTTTTATTTCAAATCTAATGTACTTAGTCTCACTCCATTATGACGCAAATCGAGCAAGTTAGGAAAGTTTAAAGCCATGCCAGTTTGCAAAAAATCTCAAATTTTTGGGACTCAACTTTGTGGTACTGTAACTTGAGCTTGCGATAGAAAAGAGCTGTATAAAAGCAACACTAATCATGGACATATGTCGACTATATTGTGTGAAAGTTTCGTTCGAATTGTTTCACCACAGCAGAAGATATTCAGGTTTCCCATTTGCCGAATTAAGAATAAACCCTGTATAAACTAAGTAAGAAACTAAGTAAGCATAACTCTTGACATTTTAGTGCTGAATATTCACATATTGTGTTGTCTGTTCTGGCTTCAATACAATGAGCAACCTTAAGGATGTCAAAACTGGCAAAAAATTTGTTTTGGAGACCATTCGTGGCTCTGCTAACCTTGAGTTACCCATTCACCAGCATGAACAAGACCGGTTCTACTCAAATTGTGTTGTGTTTGTTTACTCAGTTTACTTACTTAGTTTTCTCAGATTTCTTGAGTACTTAGTTTTACTAAAAAAAAAGTTGGTACGATTTACTTACTTAGTTTTACTTAGTCTTCTGAAAAACTAAGTACTTACTTAGTTTTATTTTTGGCAAATTGCCACCACTACAGTGCCTTGACGAGGGAATGTTATGAGCATGCACAAAAGATATGAGAACAACTCTACAGTCCACTACAATAAGTGACAAGACAGCTTTGTAAGATGGTGAAGGGTTTTCACGACGTGAAGAAGGCGGCGCTAACGTGCCACCGTTCGACCGGATCTAACGTTGAAAGGGAGCCGTCGAGGTATGTAACGCGAAAGAAAGCGGGGTGGCCTGCGCTTTGTTGAGTCTGCGAATGACATACTGTTGGGGCAATAATCGGGCCAAACTGCAGCGCGGCTGGCAGCTGCCGACTGGAAGACGAGTAGACATCGAGTGGCCTCTTCTAAAACAAAGGGGCCGCCACTCCCATTCTTCACTCCGACTGCAACTGACGTTGTGGAAGAAGTGGTCGTCAATTGACTACGACCGGCCGCTCGACCTTCTTTCTGCCCATCCGGGCGTCGCTCAGAATCAGAAGTTCTTTCCGTCAAAACTTCGACCGACGGCCGACACACAGCTATGGATATGCACATACAATGCAGCCCGGATCGGATTCCTCACTGGTGCCTCAGCCGCATGCTGCCAACAAAGCCCAATGTCAGAAGCAGATAGAGGAACGGAATCGCGGCCAATTCAAAAAGCTTTCTTGTTGACAATGCTTTTTCCACCCTGCAGCGCATTTAGTTCGGCAAACACTGCGGTGTCTCAACGAGGAAAGAGTGTTTGTGCAACGGCGCTAAAAGCAACTAGCGCCAAAGCACCCGCTTGTACCCACAAGTTCTCATAAGTACAGAACGATATACCAAATCTGGCGAGACAATAGCGGTGTTGTGGTACATACATACGCACGATGTCTTTCACGAGTCATACAGTTGTCACAGGGTGAAACGTTCTTGGGGCATGAATTGGAAGGTGTACTTGAGCAGAGTCGCCTTGAGTTGCTCTTCCGCTTCGTTCGACCTGTTCTGAAGAGCCACGTAGAGGCCGTTACCCCGCAGCAGCTGAGCGTGCAGGAGTTTGGGGATGAAGTGATAGCCGATCAGGTGGAGATCGTGATAGTTGAACTCCTCCGGCTCGCTTGAGACGGCCAGTAGGCGGCCGTCGCCGGCGGACAGAAGCTCCGCTGAAACCTGATAGCGCTCGCGGTTCTCCGCCGGCGCCGAGCGGCATTTGAGGTAGCGCAACACCAGCCAGCCCTCCAGCAGCGAGTCGTTCCACCGGCTGAGCGCCATGGTCGGCAGCAGCGTCGTGCAGTCGTGCCGAATGGGCTCGAAGTAGTCGGCCTTGAAGCAGTCGCTGCTGGGACGCAGAACGGCGGCCGACGCCAGCGTCCCTTCTTCGAGGTCGGCGAACTCGCAAAGCATCAGGCGCCCGGCGTCGTCGTAGAGGACGGCGCCGAAGGCCCCTTCGTCGCTCATGGCGGCCGCCTCGATGTAGCAGGTGTCGTTGGGACAGAGGTCCAGGCGCCAGGAACGGCCGCTGGTCGCTTCCACCAGTCTGTGCACGGCCGTCCACTCGCCCGACCTGCGCAGAGCGACTGCCGGTGACGACACAGAGCCCGTCGCTAGCCACACCTTCTCTTCGCCCCTCTCCTCCACCACGTGCCACACGCCGAAGCTCTCTGCAATAGGATGAGCAGATGAGTCGCTAATGACAAGTCGTAACTATCCATAAAAGAAACGCCCAGTCGATCTAATTGCTAAACTTTGAGTTTCATTCGGTCAAGTGCTTGTTCCTGTACCACGTGTTATTAAAATCACAAACTTATTTTTGAGTTCATTTAGTTTAATTCTCTTGCCATAACACTGCGTGAAGAAATATAGTCCAATTAATATAATTTAACCAGACTAAAACGTAGGAAATTGATAAGATTCGTCCAGAAAGATTGACTTAATCTAAATTGGATGAAAGGAAAAGGTATACAAAGTATCAACTTATGTACATACTCGTAAATTCATATATTTAATTATTTAATAATATATCAAATAAACAAACGTGCGTTAAATTTTTGAGTTTGAACAATGATTGACCAATCTAGAATTAGTTGTTCCTATTCTTGACCCACTTAATTAACTTAATTTGCTTACAATGGTCTAATTATTTTAACTATAGTTGTTGTATTGCTTCTGCACAGTAGATTAGGGCCAATTCTCGCCTAGCTCATACAGATTACACAAAAAGTCAACCAAATGAAGCAAAATTCTACGTAAATTAATTTAATTAATTACACGGAAGTAAACTATATTTAATTAAATTCATTGAATCAAATTTAATTACATTTAGCTTAGTTATATTTAATTCGGTTGCAAATATTTGAGTGTAATTAATTAATTAATAGAAAGTTGTTCGTCACTTTGTTTCACATTGTCTGCATATTATGTAAATCCGTCTTACATTGTCGGCGAAGGAACTCACTTTTAGTGTGGAATTGCAGGGTCTTCGCAGCGGAGATGTGGTAGAGCAGCGCGTCGCTGTCTGCGGTGTGGCATTCGCACTCGTAGCAGGCGGCGGCGCCGTCGGAGGCGCTCGAATCGGAGGTGTTGTGAATGCGGCAGAAGGGGACGCCGCCGCCGCAGGAAGGCGCCTCCAAGTGGACGAGGTCGAACTCGCGCACCACCGAGTCGCTTCCACTCCCGGGCTTGATGGGCTCCTCGGTGTCGAAGTCGAAGGCGTAGTGCTTGAAGGCGTTGCCGCAGGACGGCTCGAGCGATCGGCGACGATCGGGCGGACGGACGCGCGCCTCGACGATGGCCTCGTTGGTGTGCCGGCTGTAGGAGAGCGACACGAAGCTCTCGGGTTCGTTGGGACAAGTTGGACCGAAGACAAAGTCGCCCGTGATGGCGACCAGTTGAATCAAGAGTGTCCCGACGCCTTCCTCGTTTGAACTGACGCTGTCTGGCGGGTGGGTGTGCGGCTCCCTTCCATTCGATGGTGTGCTTGTGGTATTGCTGCCGTATTTGTCGTTGTGCTTACCGGCGGAGGAATGGAAAGCCAGGAGCTCCACTGATACGAGGGCGACAACCATTAGAAGCAGAGCAACGACAGTGGCGATGTGCCATTTCTTGAGATTCAGCGTTCGAGGAAGGGAGCCCTCGATAGCCTTCTGTTCATTTCCAAGCGACCATCGTCGATTCGTGTAGCGAGAAGAAATATCGTCCTTCAACTCTTCAACAAACAGGGAGGCCGAGGCGGTACTACAGCTGCAGGACGCAGCGGAGAGTGAGACGACGTCGCCGTCGTCGGCGGTTGAGTAGTAGTCGCCGTCACTCTCCTTCTCCTCCTTTCGTCGGCCCAGTTCCTGTCTGAGGTCGTCGGCCTGCACGAGAGCCGACTCCCCATTGCGCAGGTCCTCCAACCAGAGCGCGTGGTTCTCGTCCAAGTCGCCGTCGCTCAGGGGCTGCAGAAGGGCGCGAAGGCGTCTGCTGTGTCAGAGTTCCCGACTGCCAAACTGTAATCTGCCAAACCGAGACACCAAAAGCGGCTTTGAAATGGGCTTCTGAGTAGAGCTTCCCAAAGAGTTGATGTAAAACCCAGCTGGTTTCAACTGTTCAGTCTATGACAAGTCAGTGGAGCCAGCAACCAGAGTAACTTGGATGCGGTTGTGGCTAATGGCTTTTCGCCTCCACCATTCTCCTTTGAAACCGATGTGTGTTCTTCTGTTTCACTTGACAGTTGCCAAAGCCACTGCAAACCAAAAGTCGGTTTTCGCTTCTCGGTCTGACGCCAGACCGAGAAGCGAAAACCGAGATACAGCAAGGTCTGAACAAGACTTCCTATTATAATCCTAAAGAGTTCAATGTTGGTAGTTAGTACAGTAGCGCTGTTACAGTTGGAGATATATTAATATGCAAAGTGGTTTTGTATATTTGTTTGTATATTTCTTTGTATATATATATATATATTTCTTTGTATTATTTCTATATATTTCTTTGCGTAGCAGATTGACTGCTAATATACATCGCACAGTTGCAGTATGACATTGCGGTAGAAATATACAAAATGCAAAGTTTATATACATATTTGCATGGTTTTGTACATATGTATATTTTGAAAACTTTGTATTTTGCATTATGCAAACATTTTGTCCATATGCAAAAACATACAAAGAAATATACAAACAAATATACAAAACCACTCTGTATATCAATCAATACGAGCATTGCTGTACTGTTCATCACCAGCATTCGTGTCGTCTGCCTATGTACTTCTGCACGGCCAATGCGTAGTTTAGCATGAAAGGGCACGTCGAGAGCTTTCACCTGACATGTCGATTCGGATTACCACTCTACGACGTAAAGCGGGCCGATTGTCCTGTTGCTGTTGCAGAGCGGGCCGATTGTCCTGTTGCAAGATCTGTCCTGTTGCAAGGTCTGTTCTGTCGAAAGATCTGTCCTGTTGAAAGATCTATCCTGTTGCAAGATTTGTCCTGTTGCAAGATCTGTCCTGTTGCAAGATTTGTCCTGTTGCAAAATCTGTCCTGTTGCAAGGTCTGTCCTGTTGCAAAATCTGTCCTGTTGCAAAATCTGTCCTGTTGCAAAATCTGTCCTGTTGCAAAATCTGTCCCGTTGCAAGGTCTGTCCTGTTGCAAAATCTGTCCTGTTGCAAAATCTGTCCTGTTGCAAGATTTGTCCTGTTGCAAAATCTGTCCTGTTGCAAGGTCTGTCCTGTTGCAAAATCTGTCCTGTTGCAAGGTCTGTTCTGTCGAAAGATCTGTCCTGTTGAAAGATCTATCCTGTTGCAAGATTTGTCCTGTTGCAAGATCTGTCCTGTTGCAAGATTTGTCCTGTTGCAAAATCTGTCCTGTTGCAAGGTCTGTCCTGTTGCAAAATCTGTCCTGTTGCAAAATCTGTCCTGTTGCAAAGTCGGTCCTGTTGCAAAATCTGACAGACAAAACACCTAGCTGGCATAGTAATGTAGATATCGCGAACTGTAACAGCACTACCGTACTAACTGCCAACATTGAACTTTTCAAGCGAATTATAGGAAGTCTTGTTCAGACCTTACTGTATCTCGGTTTTCGCTTTTCGGTCTGGCGTCAGACCGAGAAGCGAAAACCGACTTTTGGTTTGCAGTGGCTTTGGCAACTGTCAAGTGAAACAGAAGAACACACATCGGTTTCAAAGGAGAATGGTGGAGGCGAAAAGGCATCAGCCACAACCGCATCCAAGTTACTCTGGTTGCTGGCTCCACTGACTTGTCATAGACTGAACAGTTGAAACCAGCTGGGTTTGACATCAACTCTTTGGGAAGCTCTACTCAGAAGCCCATTTCAAAGCCGCTTTTGGTGTCTCGATTTGGCAGATTACAGTTTGGCAGTTGGGAACTCTGACACTGCTGGGCAGTCGGGTGAGTTGCTCCGGTACAATACTACTCTGAACCAAGCAAGACCAACATTATTCGCTCCTCCCGCCCCTCAACCTCTGCCCAACAGCCGTTTGCTTGGGTCGCGGCCCGCGGCGCTCATGGAGGCTGTATAGGCCCCTTTGGCGGCGGAGGGAGGCTCGCCGACGAGCACTCGCGCGCGGCGATTCTCCTCGTCTCTTCAACTCGTTGTTTCGCGCCGCGGCTAGCGGCGGCGGCGCGGCTTCATTCTGGCCGGCGAGCAGACACAATTTGAGTGGCGCGCCGCGCCTTAAGAGGCGAGCCGTCCGGAAGAGCCGGGAAGGAAGCTCCGCATGGGGCTCGGTGCCCCGCCGCCAACCCACAGGCGCAGTCGTTGCGTTGCCGTTCCCGAAGACGCCCACTTCCTGCTGACGGCGTTCTTCGGCCGCCCCTCCCCCTCCGTCGCGGCACGCTCTTGCTCCAGAGGTATTTTCTAGAGAGGTCGACAGCTCAGAGGTTGAGGAATTGACAAAAAACAGCCAGGCTCCTCCCCCCTCCCGCCCCGCTATGTTGGCCAAGGGCGACTGCCTCTTCCTGGTGCACCAGAGTACGCATTAGTGTGGCCTATGTGGGAGGTGACATGCACCCAAGAGGCGACTTGAAGCGGCTGCGGTACATAGCACCGACCTCGCCCCGCAGCGGAAACTCTCTCCAGAGCTGACAAGAGTTGTCAGCGGGGGACATTCATCTTCCACCAATGAATGACCCAATCGGGCGAGGCCTTTTCAATTCAAATAGAGGGGGAGGCTTATTGAGAAGAAGCATGGCTTGCCTCTGCCGACGTCTATTTAGACGCAGGAAATAGGGCCAGTCGTTTTCCCGTCAGCCGACTTGGGTCGTCGACTCCGTCTTCTATTTCTCAGCCCTCCTATGTACATGTACCTCGGTACGTACTATGTACCTCTGCGGCCCATTTCTCCCTGGCTTGTAACGCTTGCTCCCCCCCCCCCCCCCCCCCAAAGTGATGTCCTCGTTCTCCCAAGTGCTTGTCGGGAGAAGAGGGTCTCCTGACGTCAGCAGCCGCAGCTGGCGAATCTGGCGACCACCCTTTGTTTCCGAATTCTCCGTCACTTACTCTCTGGGTCTCTTCTTCTCCTCGCCCTCTCGTCGACACCTCCTTTCTCTCTAACTTTGGCGCCTGACGAGAAAGGCCCAGCTGTCTGACCGACTTGACTGCCGGCGTGCGGGGGATGATTTATTCCTCGTCGCTGACCAGCGGCGCCCCCACCTGGCCCTGCCCCACACACACACACACACACAAACTGGGCCTGCTGGTCTCCGTCTATCTTCTACGCTTAGTGCCGACTTCCACCAACTGCCCGCCTGCCACTTCTTCTCTCGCGATGAGCCTCTTGGACTTGCCACGGTCCCCCGCACCCCTTCCCTCACTGCCGCTAAAACTTGCACCACACCGCAGGGGAGAGAGGTGTTCTGTCACATCGGCGCTATCTCCTTTCACAAAGCTGGGCTTCTGCTGCCGCTCTCCAAAAGCAACTTACGCATATTATGTGGGCCACATATATCCTGGCCCTTATGGGTAAAGAAAGGCCGCCTGGTGCCCTCCGCGGTCTGACAGGATCACTTGGGTGAAACAAAATGAATTCCTTTTTGAAGGGCGCAGCGAGGCGCCCGGAGGACAAAAAAAAGGGCAGGCTTACATGGGAGCCCTTCTCTTCGAAAGCCTTGTTTAGAAATTAGACGGGAGGGCTCGTCCAAAAAAAAAAAAAAAAAAAAAAAAAAAAACCCCCCCCTTCGTCGGAGCCTTCTAGGATTTCTCATTCATTGCGAGTCCCAGCGCAGCGTCGGTCGCAAAGACCAGTCGTCGGACAAAGTCGTTTGTGTCGGTCGGGGCGGGGGCGTCACTTTTTGGCGAGGGAAGAAGGGGCGGCGTTGAGCAGGTCCAAGTAGAGGGGCGGAAGTCAAAGAAGCGGGGAGAGCCGCCCTTCTCCACGATGAGACGCTCCTATTCGGTAGTGGGCCGAGTCGAGCACCTCCTTCTACGCCTTGTCCATTCTTCTTGGCCGTCGCTGTCCGGGTGTCGCTGTCCAGGTTCACCTGGAGGCGAAGTTGAGAAATGACGGAACCATTCATGTTCAGTCACTCTACACTCAGTGGACTGACACGTTCGTCACTCTAGTCTTTATGGCCTACATATGTGCATAGCTACTGTACATGTACACACTGTAACCAAGTCTATATTGTACCTCTTTTTAACTTTGGACGGCGACGAGGTCGCTGGAGATTTCCTTGGCCTCGGCAGCCATCTTCTTGGGTTCCTTGAGCTTCTTGTAGTCCTCGACGGCTATCCGAAAAACGCTCCTCTCATCACTGAACTCTAGTGGAGGAAGAGGCGGAAGAAGATGCACGCTGTCTGCAAGAGACGAGGAGATGGCATTGCCCGCGGTGACTAAGGGACTGAGGTAGTTCTGTGATGCTCAGAGCATTGCGACGTACGTTTGTCGTGGAAGAGGACGTTGAAGGAGGTGGCCCATTGCTGGATGTCGGCCTTGGTCAGCTTTTCGGCTGCCTTCTCGCCGGCCGACGAGCCTCCGTGGCCTGCCGTGGCCAGATTGTGTGGCTTCGAGCGCTTCTTGAGGAAGTTCAGCGTCTTGGCAAATGAACCGGCCCTGAGCAGAAACGGAAACTGCGGTCATGCCTAAACTACGCACACGACTGGCGCATACTTCGTGACGGCTGGCGGCGAGACCACAACGGCACGCTAGTTCGGCCCACCCCCCCCCCCCCCCCCCCCGCCCTTCTTTACCACACTTTGGCGCGTAATTCGATAAGCGCGCCTTCGTTGAACGTTCAAATTGAAAATCGATCTTTGCTTCGCCGCCGAGCTTGAGAGGCAACAACAGGAAATGCGCTAACTTTCGCGTGCGTCCTGTGCCCTTAATTATGTCGCTGCGCCAGAGTCAAGGTGTCGACTTACAGGCTTCTCTTCTTCTTGCCGTTGCCGGTGGTGTTGTCGCCGTGCGGCGAAGTAACCAGCAGCTGGCCAGCAGCGGAGGGCACTTTGACAGTTAGTGAAGCGCTGGCCATCTCTCTCAAAATTGTCGGGGGGGGGCGGGCGGAGGCTGGGTTGGTGGTGGAGAGGAAGAAGAGGTTGTAGTGTGTGTAGTGTGGGGGGATGTGGTGGTTGTGTGGAGAAGTTGGCGGTGGGGGACGGTAGAGTTGTGAGGAGGAGGAGGAGTTCTGGCTGCGCGTGGAGAGAAGAATTTCTGTGTGGCGGGTGGAAGCGAGCGAGAAGTATTGGGGCGGCGCGCAGAGTAGAGACTTGCGGCTGGCGCGCGAGAAGCGGGCGGCGGAGCGAGGGCGGCGGCTGCTGGGGTGCAGAGGAGGAGGGACGTGAGAGGAGGAGGAGTTGTTGCGCTCGTGTTGGTGGCTGGCGCGGAGGCGCTCGAGGTGCGTCGTCCGTGCGATGGCGCTGGGTGGTAGAGCGCGTTGTCGGCGACGCGCGGGCCGAAGCGGGTGGAGTAGGGGTCGCCGCCGGCGCTGCAGCTGCTCGTGTCGTCGCTACCCGCCAGCGGAGGGGCGACTCCGAGGGCAGGCGCAGCCGGCTGGTGGTGTGTCGTCCCGTGACGAACTGGGCATGGCCCATGATGTCCCGACGCCGCCACCCGCGAGGAGGCGCCGGGAGAGGAGAGGATCCGACGGAGCTGCGACGACTAGCCCGGGTCGGCATGTGGGGCCGGCCACACAACCGTGAGCAATAGTAACGAACGAAGTAGAGGAACAGAATATGCCAAATAAAGTGTACATCGGACAAATCTCGTGAACGGACAAATCGGTATTTGTGTCCAGTGGACAAATGTCAGTGCCTATTCCAAACATAAACATCAAACCGCCTTCATTTCTTAAACCAACGTACACACTTTTGGCCAATTTAGGGTTTCAGATCGCGCAACAGCCCTGGGGCGGGGTTGAAAATGGACAAAACGCCGTGCTTTCGCGCACTTTTCAGTGTCGCTACCGTAGCCTCAATTGAGACTTCCAGTTGACAACAAGCTACCTGAAATTGTGTTTTGCTGTTTTTTCTATGAAAAAAATAAAAATTACAACTATCACCTTTGCGTTGGCGAAAATTTCGTCCGCGTCTAGCACGTCTCGCTCCGTGAGTTTTTCGTTGGCCCCCACAATGACGATTATACTATTTTGGCCTTAAATGGATTATAGTACTACTGTATTTCCATCAAAAAGTACTAGCGTACAGTGCCGATTAGTATACCCGGGTATACTATTCGGAAAACAGGATTTTGCCGGACAAAAGTGCGATCCAAATAACATACTAGGGTATACAAATATTAATATATGTATGTACAGTTCTTTTCAGAAGCTTCCATTTTATACTAACATTGTGAAAGGTGTGAGCTTATCGTTGTACAAAAGCTGAAATTTTGGGTGTGTGCTACACATTCCAGAAATATAAAACGCCAAATATCAGTAGAATCTTGCAGAAAATCTTGTCTTTAGCACAGATTATTGGAGAGAAATTTGTCACTGTTAAAAAATTTTACCACGCCCATATAGTGTAATCAAATTTCCATAAACTGTTACCATTTTCTTCGTTGACAGTGATAAGCGCGGTGCCAGTTGTCGATTCGGAAGTCTGATACACAAATTTGGCGTCAATTTGATTTTGAGCAAAATTCTTGAGTGCCGCATCGCCGAAATCGTCCTTTCCGACCTACAATTTGGCTTTTGACGTAACATTGACAGGGGATAACATAAACAATTTTTAACATAGCAAGGGTAAATTTGTTAATTAGGACAATAATTTCCTTCAATCTAGGTACAGGCAAGAGGATAACACAAATAAGGTCAAAGTGTACAATGCATACAGTATGTCTTACAGTACACATACTTACAAACAGTACAGTGGGACTACTATTACAACCTTCCTTTAGGGGGGGGGGGCGCTTATTCGAGTACCTACTGCAAGTGCAGAGTTACCGTATCTATACATTCCAACCAATCAGCACAGACCTTCCCAACCATAGCAACTTTAGCGTCCAATTTAGACGCGATAACAGCCTGATTTGCCCCTTTTCCGCCGAAAAACTTTTCGAATTTCGAACCGCGCACAGACTCGCCCGGCCGGGCGAAACGAGGGGTGAAACTGAAAGGTTTTTTGTAATAAAATTTGAATTCTTATGGCATTTTTGAAAAAAAGTTCTCTTCCTATCACCAGGTCAAATCCTGCACGACGCTACCGCACACCAGGATTTCCGCCATTTTGGGAGGTTATTTTAGTGGCTGCAAAACGAAAACGCTGCGCAAAGTTTCTTTTTTGTGCAATCGCAATAAAGCTAGGCACACTATGTATGTATGTACAAAGAGCATACCAACCGGAAGAGATAAGCCTCTTTGCGCCGAGTGTACACGCAAATGCTTGACACTGTACAGGGTTTCTTTCGAATAACACGATACGCACAAGCGGAGAAGAAAATTCAAAACAGTTACGACAAAACACAGTATTTCACTTCAATTCGAGTGTGTTATCACCAAACTGCGTATTGCGTTTCTTACCACCGAGCGAAAATACCGACCGTGTTTGTATTATCACAGAGAACACAATCGAAGGCCTTATTTTGCGAAAGGAAAATCACAAAATTTCGTTGCCGCGCGATCACAAAATTCATCACAAACTCTAATCTTTTCACTCTTCGATTTTCGCCTCCCATTTTCCAGTATTCGGGTCGAAACTCAGCTTGTACCGTGTACTTTTCGCGTCGATTTTCGGAGCGCAATTCAGGGTCAAATCCGGTTCGTTATAGTGGCCCATGAAGGAGAGAGTTATTTCCACGTTCAGGGCCTCATTTTGCTTGAATTCGGCACTATTTTGCGAAGGCAAAACGGCGCAAAAAGGCTCGCTTTCCAACTGGCCGTCCACTTGGCAAAAGGGAATGTGGTACTGGAAAAAATTAGAGAAATTTTCTAAGCAAAAAACATAAAATAAAAAAATTGACTGTCTAAAAATAGAATATAGAATTAAAAAACTTTTGATAAACTTTAATAAAACTTATAAATTCAACGAATTAAAAATCAAACAAACTGAAAATTTGACAAATTCAAAAAGTTCAAAACAAAATTAAATACAAAATTGTTTTCACTTCAAAATATGCAAAAAATTACAACCTAAACAAATGTAATTACAAAATTTTGTCATTTCACCAACAACCATGTGTATTAACTTTAGTTAAAGGCGAGCACAATGCAACAAGCTGTTTTAAAAAAGTTGAGTTGTTTTATTAATACAGAGTGGTTTGTGAGTGTTTTAAAGTGGAAGAGTAAAAGAGTGGATGCTTTTGTAAAGTATTTCGAAGCCTTTCCGATATAACGCGCATCTGGGTAATTCTACGGACGCATTAAATTTGCACTGTTTTTGAAACTGTCATTTTTTTCGCCCGCCCTCAGGCGGGCGACACCCTACCAGAGCTCGGCGTGCGTGCGTCCGTGCGTAACGCTCTCAGATCTCGGCGTTGGAAAGTCGTAGAGCGGAAATCTTGGGCTCTACGGATAGAATTCGACTCACTGATCATTCAGCTAAAAGGTTTCGAAATTCAAAAGTTTTAATTGCGCGCGCTACAGTAACCCGAACCGCTGAAAACGCCATTCTCGAGATTTTTACACTAGGATCGCTCTAACTCGCTCAACTTGCGTCGTAGAGTGGCATCGACACGCCAGGTGAAACCTCTCCACGTGTTCTTTCATGCGGCTACAAAACTTTGTTCAATTACGCAAACACGCACCGCACAAAACGCCATTTTCGAGATTTTTACACTAAGACAGCTCTTTGTTACATGCAGAAGTGCGACACGGTTTGATTGCTTGTAGTGCGCTCTTCTGTGCTCTGTCAATTGTTTGCCAAAACTTTTACAAGTTTTTGTCACTTTTTTAAAGCGTTGCTTGAAATGAGGGATGTTCTTGCTCTAAAAGCCAAATCGATATTGCTATGGCGAAATCAATATTGCTATGCAATACCCTCTTGCGAAGCGGGGGCTCATGAAGCGGAGCATGCGGGCGATGAACTCTCGCACTCTCTGCAGAAAGAACGCAACTCTTTGCAATGTCAATCAGAATACAAACTCTACTTTTCAATACCGGAGCTTAACAAGTTTCATACATTCCAGGCCGAATTTCTAACGGGCGTGCCTATGTCTGGTGCTACAATGACCAGAGAAAACGCGTCGAAAGCCGCCAAAAAACTACTCGAAATGGGCACCAAAATCGCCATTGTCACTTTGGGCGCTAATGGGTGCGTCTACTTTACCGAGGGAATGGCTGAGTCCAAACATCTGCCCTGTGAGACGGTGGACGCGGTCGATTCCACTGTAAGCGGTGGATTTGAACAGATTTTGTGAGAAAAATCGCCTTACCGTAATTGCTCTAATAAGCCCCCCCCCCCACGGTAAGTGGGGAAAGATAACCCGCCTGATGTGCACTACTACATGTATGCGTACTATAAGGCGTACTGTGCGCGTGTATGCACTGTACTATAGTTCTACTACAACTACTATACGTATGTAGCAAATATGCCACTTAGTACACTACATCCTGTGTTGTGGCAGTCGTACATATTATCGTGTGGAGTGTGTAGTAATACCACCTATACCTCGAAGAACCCCCCCCCCCCTCCAACCCCCAATAGTAGCCCCCCCCCCCCCCAACCGCCAACCGAGGGGGAGGGGGGGGGGGGCGGTTGGATAGGCATTTTACACCCCGGTTTTCCAGTTTCTAACGACCTTTTTCAAAAGAGTGTCCTACCGTAAACCCAATTGCATTGCAGGGCGCGGGCGACGCGTTCGTCGGCTCCCTAGCCTACTTCTTCGCCAGAATGCCCAACTTAGGTCTCGAGCGGAAAATAGAGCGCGCCATGGCCGTTGCGTCTTTTAGCGTACGCAGGGCGGGGGCGCAAAGCTCCTACCCGTCGAGGGAAGAACTGCCTGAGAAACTATTCGAGAATTGAGTGATTGCTGCTCACTTTATGCAAATCTATGGTAGACTTGATGATAGGGATATAGTGATGAACTGGTCGTTTTGATAACTGCCACGTTACTGCGCAGTGGACGCAAAACAAGCTCACTTATCAATCGTCACATTGATGCCGACCGCGCATTTATCGGTTCCTGTCACGTTTCTACTCTATCGCCAAGAATAGAACAGCTTTGAAATCCAACTACTGCAGTACTGGCATCATAGATGCCAAAATTGTGAACGCGGGATCGGAAACGGTTACATATAAATTCGTGTACCCATTACGGTAACTGCGAACGGCTGAACTACCGTATATCTTCTAATAATTCCCGGGGGGAATAATTTTTTTGATGCCAGTCCACCAGCAATTCAAAATTACTTGCAAACAGGCATAAATGTGTCCGCAAATGCGTTTTTGAATGCGTTGTAACCAGACATGCCATTGTCTCAGGATTTTGCCAATTGTCTTGTCTTTGTCTTTGTCTTTGACCCCAAATATTAAATTGTCTTGTCTTTGTCTTTGTCCTGTGCCCAATTTCTTAAATTGTCTTGTCTTTGTCCTGTCTTGTCCCAAAATTGTCCTTATATTGTCCCTAGATTGACCCAGAGAGGGTTGTGTTTGTGCTGAGTTGTTGTTTTGTCCACCTGCTTGGAGCTAGACTTTCTCGTGCAACGCAAGTTAGCACTAGATGAATCCCAGATTACTTCATAGATTGTCCCATAAACGGTCCCCGCAACATTAAATTACGGCTCGCTGGATGTGTATGATCCATACCACAAAGGACAATCTAAGGACAATTTAAGGACAATTTACTTATTTGTCCCAACTGATCATTTTGATTGTCTTGTCTTTGTCTTGTCTTTGCAAAAACACGGGACAATCTAAATTGTCTTGTCTTGTCGGACAATTTAGCCGAGTTAAATTGTCTAAGACAATTGTCCTTAAAGACAATGACATGTCTGGTTGTAACGTCTGAAGTCGTAAGAAGCAACGCTAGGCCTGGTTGATTTTCGGTTTATCAACTGTAGGACTCTGTAATTATGCGGCAGAACACCTGTTATACACTAGTTGACAGCGTTACCTTATGAATTCTTTTAATTCCCCGGGGAATTATTAGAGACCCGGGAATTATTTATTGGCTGCGTAAATTTGAGCTACCTAATTCCCCGGCAAATTATTAGAGACGGGACTTATTGGAGACCCGGGAATTATTAGAAGATGTAAGCGTTTTAAATCAACTTTTAATCTTTCTCCATACGCGGCGAGTCAAAATGACGCAATGCAAGCAGCTTGAAACTTTGAATTCGGGGAGAACGGAATGGCTGCTTTCCAGAACGCATCCTCTATGCAAATTTTGAAGTACGCCGGAGGTTGTCCCAACTTGGCGTTTCTATGCTACGCGTGTGATAAGCGTGTGTCCTACTCTGTTGGTAAGAAATTCCTGAGTCATTCACGCCCACTAGCTTCTGTCGTTGCAAAGGTCAAGATGTCCTTTCATTTCTTGGCGTTCGTGTAACGACACTTTCTATTTTCGGCCGTTAATCCCACGGGAACAATGTCGAGAATGAGACTAGTATGACATAACAATAGTTTCCACAAACCCTCGCGTCTTCGCGGAAATACACACGCAAGCGGCTGCTACTTTGGGCCGTTAGACAAACCACCCAGTTGAGGCATGTAAGCACATTCTGCCGCCAGCGCCGTCTAAAGAAAGCGCAAACAAAGCCAGAGCACTTTTTGGAGAAACTTTCACTACTTCACTTCCTCGCGCCCTATTTTCATTACTCTAAAGACCTTTTACGACATGTTGCCGCCCAACAAACTCTTGAGCCTAATAAACTTCTGTTGCTCAGTGCCCATAGCCGCAGTGTCGCTCATAGGAAATGTTCTTATATTGAAAGTCCTAGCTTTCTCTTCCAAACGGTTCATGTCTAGAACCGGACCGCTCTTTTGCTCTGTGGCCCTGACCGATTTTCTCTTCACGGTTGTCGCCATAACTAGAGCGACGATCGATTTCGTCGTGGACTTGTTTTTGCTCGACGACCACAAGGAGGAAGCCATACAGTTCAAAACAGTCGACCTGCATCTGATCGGAGTGCTCAACTGCTTTGGGGCCGCCGCCACCTGGTGAGATATGACCCTCTGCAAAGGTCTTGCTTGGGCATGCAAAAGCGCAACGCTGTCCTAGTCTAAGTCTACATCTGAGGAGCCTGCGTGTAGGCCAAGACCTGAGCCTAAGTCGAGGCCTAAATCTGAACCGTAGCTCAGGCTTTCGCATGCAAGCGCGCAACGCTGTCCTAAGCCTACAGGTCGAAGCCTATGCCTGAGCTCAAGTCTAAATTTAGGCGTAACCTGAGCACAAGCGTAAGCCGGAGCCTAAGCCTACAGTAAGGCGGGTTGTCACTAGAAGGCGGGTTTTCCCTATCACATGAGGACTCTTGAATAAAACAAATCCCATATAGGAGAACAGAAGTGCGAAAGCGTCAACTTCCCTTCAGGTTGATCGTGCTGATCAGCTTCGAACGCTGGCAGACCGTCCGTCTCCCCTTCTCCAGCTACGGGCAGAGGCCGCGCTTTCAGTCGCCCATGGCCTTGTTAGTGTTAGATTTGATGCTCTGTTTCCTCCTGACTGCTTATCAGCACTGGTACTACACCCACGGCGAAAACCCTGACGAGGGACCGCTCAACTATGACGAAAAGGACGGATTCCTCAAGTACAACCCGTCCAAAGATCCGGTGTTGAGAACTTTCGCAGCCATCAACACTTGGTGGTCCCTGGTCGTCCCACTGTGTCTCATGACCTTCTTCAGCATCTGGACGGTGGTTCGGCTGAGAAGGTTTCAGCAGAGGTCCAGCCAACATAGGAGCTCCAGGAATTACAACAGCGAGTCGTGAGTGCTTGGCAGTGAACAGCTGCAGTGTGCCCATATGTTTGGGAATCAGGCCTAGCACCTACAATGTATTGAAATCAGGGTGGCCAATAGAAACTTTTCAGTTTCAGTTACAATCAGTTAGCTGAAACTGAATCGAAACCGGCACGGACTCTGTAATTGAAACTGAAACTGAAACTTACAGATTAGTTTCAGTTGCTTGGATGTCAAATTTGACCAAATTTCAGCAGATTTTCATAAAATTTTGCCAAAATTTTCAACATGTGTAGACGTTTTGTTGATATTTAGGTCCGCAAAGATGCTATCCCAAGCATAGAAACCGCTTCTTTGCATACTAAACATCATTCCACATGAAAGATCTTGAGCAATTCTCTGTGACGTTTCGAACCTTCACAGTTACTGAAACTGAAACAGAGTTTCTATTGGTCACCCTGATTGAAATTCTCTGTTACGTGTAGCTGCACAAATATATTATCCATTCTCCATTATCCAAATCCGGTGCAAAAACTAAAACGGCTTTTACTAAAGCAGTTCAGAATGTCTTTGAACGCCCGCAGGCACGCCAAGGCCCACCGTCGCATCACCGTTCTGGCGCTGTCTGCCGTGGTCACCTTCCTTTTCTTCAACATTCCCTACGAGGGCTACTTTTTCTACGAGGTCGCCTCGCAGACGGTGGTGCTGGAGGACAACTACGCGGCCCAGAGGGTTCTCATCGTCTCCATCAACGTGCTGGAAATGGCCTCGAAAATGAGCACATTCCTAGTCTTCTTCTTTATCAGCCCTCAGTTTCGCAAGGGGTTAACGAAGGTTAAAACGGTGGAAACGGTGTCAAATTGGTTCTCCAGAAGCGAGGACCCCCACCGCGTGAGACCACTAATGGTGGCAGCCACTGAGACCAGTCAGAGAATGCCAAACTTTGAACTGGAGAGCGCGAATTCTGGAGTAGGATGATGTTTTGATAATATGATTGTGGGGTGGTGAATTCGTGATATGTTGTGGCTCGGTAACGGTTCCATTCCACGGTGCGCTCAGAGGAGAAGTAACATTAAATGTAGAATTGTGCACAAGCCATCTTGTACTAATCGGATTCCCCATAATAGTAATTGGCCTTTCGTGTGTGTAGGTGACTTAAACGGACTGAACTACATATGACGCTAAGACAATGCACTTGTTTGCTCTGAGCTGAGGTCAGATCCTGTCCGAATTGAAAATCCAACAACCACTGATGAATGAGGCACAAATGACCTGTGTGTGACCCGTCGTTAAGAAAGTAGACCCTACAGTATCTGTGCGTGCATGTTAGTACTACTGTGGTTGAACTTCACATTGCGCACTTGCCTGGCTCTGCGTTTCCTGCATACATACTGTACAACTACCACAGAGCACCGACCGTCACCCACAATTAGTGACGCTGATTGACGCATTTGCGAGGTTTCTCGGTTAGAACTAGCACTTAGTTACCTATTTGATTGAACACATCGAGTCTGGTTGTCGCAATGGTCAGAAGAGCAAATGTCAGAGCTAATGGTCGGTTGGACAAACGGAGCATTTATCTAACCTTTAGCGAACTGTTCAAACAATTAGATGGCCCACTGCCCTGCATCAACCACCCACCAGACGGCGACGCCTATTTCTCAGCTAGCCACATACAGTACCAGAGGTACACATTTTCTGAAGAAGAATTTTGTTAATAGTTTGCCAGGTAACACAATGACTGCTGGAACTATCACAATGTTCGCAATTGTCGCAGCGTTATGCGCAATCTGTCTTGACAAACAGGCCATGGTTGACGCCATTTACATTCCAAGTAAGGAAGCGACGACGACGACGGCGACGGCGACGACGACGACGACGGCGACGACGACGACGACGGCGACGACGACGACGACGACGACGGCGACGACGACGGCGACGGCGACGACGGCGACGACGACGACGACGACGACGACGACGACGACGGCGACGACGACGACGACGACGACGACGACGACGACGACGGCGACGACGACGGCGACGGCGACGACTACGGCGACGACGAATTTGCAGAAAGTATCACAACTATCAGCTCGTTCTTAGCGCACGGCTATGACCAAACCTACGAGCGTTTCGGGAAGAGGTACAACTACGCGCCCAACTTCTTTCAAGACCTATTGGGAGGTCAAATTGAAGCGGCCAACGGTGGAGTCAGGCAGAAGAAAGAACTGAAGCAACAGAAAGAGAAGAAATTCGATGTCTTCAAGTCGCCCCTATATAAGTTTTGATGTCAATCCGAGAATACAAGATGAAGTTGCTTCTGGCTTCTCTTTTCCTGAATTCCTGCATCAGGGAGAATACAGTTGCACACTTGCAATAGTCGCGTTACAAATCCGCTCGGCCGGTAGGTACAGTACCTAAGTACTATAATACGTACGATGTGGTGTTGTAAGCAGACAGTAGAAGTTCCGAACGCTACGACGACACGAGGCCAGGAATCGCTCTGTCTTCGCTTTCACTTTCGATAGCCCAAGGCCAAGGTCTTCTGCAGTCCCTTCGTCAATCGGCCGAGCGGCGCCGCGTCGATTCCGGCCGCCGAGCAGCCGCCGACCGCCATCAGCAGGTCGCTAAGGGCCTCCGTCAACTCTTCCTTCAGCGTTGCATTGTCGACGTCTTGCCAATGGGCGGCCAGCAGCGAGCACGTCTGAAGCATGCGCATGCTATATCCGCTTAAATCTTGCTGGATTAGCAGTCAATTCACCGCTAACTCGCTAACTTGGTTTTGCGAACCCAAGTTAGCCAAGTTAGCAGACGTCTGCAGACGTCGCCAGATCTAAAAAAATATATTTTTTAGAAGTTTGTAAATAAATCCTGTATAAACAGAAAATTAGAATAAAAGAAACAGTTTTGTCATATTTTAAAACGTGGGTAGTGCAAAAAAACTAAGAAAACAACAAGCTAATGGAATGTAAAGCTTAACAATATTAAGCTATTAATATTATTATTAATTATTAATCCATTAACAATATTAAGCTTTTTGTCAAAAGTTTTTATTTGAAAGGGGTGAAGGGAAATTTGGAGGTCTAGGTAATTTGCATGATTACAGTATTGGTTGGTTCTATTTAGTGGAAGAGAATCAGGATATATGTTTGTTAATGTGTTGTCTAAGTTACTAGTGTTATCACTCAAAGCTACAATGTCATCGATATACCTTGCCATGATAGTGTCATTACCAACAGCAGCATATTGGGTTTGATTTTCTAGATTTGATACTCAAATGCTAATAGTGTCAAGTCTGCCAACATTGGTTAACAACTACTTCCCATTGGAATACCTACCCTTTACTTGTTTGAATGTTTTATTACCAAAGGTACAGTAAGTTTCACCAAGAATAGTGGAAAGAAGATTAACAATGTCATTTTTGTGAAAACATATATATTTTGATGTTTTGGAATCTGTATAGAAGGCTTTTGTATACCCGCATGCTACATATTGGTGGTTTTTGTGTTTAAAGAGTTTGTTTGCTATGAAATCAACTTGTTCTATAATTGTTTTGTGTGGTAGGGAGGTGAAAAGAGTGGAAAAATCGTAAGTGGTAAGTGATTTAATTCTATTGTGGTTTGCAGAATCTTTTATTATTTGTATGAGTTCATGACTACTGTTTATGGACCAAAACAAATTTTTGCCTGAACGGGTTTGTTTGTATAACCTTACAGTAGTTTTTAAGATGTGTTCTGAACAAATGTTAAGATTTTGTGAAGTTCTAAAGATAATCTTTTTAGAGTAGTGCTTTTGGCACTTGATATAAATCTGTAGCCATAGGGATTTTTGTGCAATTTAGGTATCATGTGTATACTTGGCAATCTACACTCTTTAGTACTAAGTTTTATATCGTATTTGGCTGCTAGTTGTATGTGACTATTAATGATTCTATACATGGTGTCACTAACTGGTTTATAGGTTGCATTGCCTGTAACTGTGCTTGTACCATTTTGGTTAATTGTAACACCTAATTCTTTGCACATAGTTAAAAGACTAGGGTCTATAAGCCCGTCGATAACACGTTGCAGCTTCAGAGACCGATGACGCGCAGCTGACGTGCTGCAGCTTCAGAGACCGATGTCACGCAGCTGACGCACTGCAGCTTCAGAGACCGATGTCGCGCAGGTGACGTGCTGCAGCTTCAGAGACCGATGTCGCGCAGCTAACGTGCTGCAGCTTCAGAGACCGATGTCGCGCAGCTAACGTGCTGCAGCTTCAGAGACCGATGTCGCGCAACTAACGTGGTGCAGCTTCAGAGACCGATGTCGCGCAGCTGACGCGCTGCAGCTTCAGAGATCGAGTGGCACCTGACAAACCGAAGTTTTGCGCCTCGCGTGTGCCCGTGACCCGTGCGCCGTTCTTGGTCAGAACACAAAGCGACGTTTTGCGCTTCGCCTCTGCCCGTGACTGGTGCGCCGTTGCACCGTTCTTGGTCAGCAGACGAAACCCCGTGTTGACGGTGCTTTGACAGTGTGTAAAGCATATTGTTATCAGCTTGGGTCTCACAGCGAAACGCAAAAGCCGTTCCGAACGTCTACGACGATGCAAGTTGGGTCTCACAGCGAAGCAAGCCCTACTACGCACGCGTATGGCAGAATCGTAATCGTTGTTGCGTAGAATGTTGTTCCGAAAATGGCCAAAATTCGCCCGAATATCGCGAATTTCGCACGATTTAGGCGGCGGCCGAAGACGACACTTGGGCCAGATGGTGCAGCGTCGAACGGCGGTTCCGTTGATGCACGGCTCGTCGCGATCCGCCGCCGCAGTCGGGAGTTAGCGCCGAAAATGTGCCAAAAAACGATATTTTCGGAATTTCGACCGAATTTCGACGGCGACCCAAGACCAAACTTCGGCCAGATGGTGCCCGGCGGAAGGCGGTTCCGAAAATGTATAGATGTCCGGGATCCGTCGCCGCTGTCGAGAGATATTTTGTTGACACACAGACAGACAGACAGACAGACAAACAGAGATCGCGCGATTAGTAGGGAGGATAATAATTTTTGCAGATAATGACATAGTTATTACTTGCTATGTCAGCTGGTACACATACAAATTTCTTATGTAGTTCCTGTATATCTCTATGTAGTGCATGAAGTTTATTTATGGATGTACCAGTACTATTGTGTTTTACTAAACAAGATTAGTAGACGGGGCCAGAGCCCCTCGGGGCACTCCTCCCCTCTTTCAGAAGAATTTTGGGAGTTGAATCATGCTGCCCATTGATCAACGAGACATGTCAGTGAGGCTTAGTGGCAATTCTGATCGCAAAATTAATAGAAAATTCGGAATTGTGACCCTACAATACCCCACATTTCACATACAACACACCTAGCTTCAGCTGAACTGACACAACCAGGTTTTCCAGTTGACGGCACGTATGGTGGTAAGCAAATTCTTCAAAAATGGTCCCACACATCTCAAAACGAAAAGACAACGTCAAATTCGTGATCAGCGTCCCCGAAAAGCCGGAATCGAGTACTTGCACGGTAGGTGCCCCAGACAAATCCGGCAGCCAAAATTTTAAAATTCAAATTTTCCGCCAAAAGACGCGTCGGACGAAAAAAGCGGTTAGTACAAAAACAACGTATCTTTTGATGTTCTATCACGTGAAAGTCCAACTGACACCGAAATGTCTCAACTGACCCCACTTTGCACCGAAATACCGAAAATTTGTTGGGAAAATTGAAATTTCGCCCAAAAAACGAGCCCGCCCAAAAGTCCTGTTCCGATTCCGGGAAAGGCATTCGTCCGCCTCTAAACGTCCGCAAATTTCGTCGAAATCGATTGGCGCAACAAAAAATGGGAATGGCACCACTTTTGAATTTTGGGCCAAAAATCGAATTTTGAGATTTTCACCCAAATCTTGTCAATTACGAAAGAAGTGATCAACTACATTGTTGTAGAGTTCGCCGAGCTCTATCAAATGGTCGTTGTCCCATCTCGATTGCCTCACCCTATCAATAGTTACGCTTGCTCGAAGTTTTGCCAGGAGACCCGGAACCCAACTTTGCACCGGATTTCTGGGCGCGTACGACATCAAGCCGGGATTCTGGCGACGATTCGGGATGCATCTATCCGAGTTGTTCAAATCCAGAAAACAACAGACCATTACCTCGCAAAACAAAAAAAATACGACCTGACCGTGAAACCCTACTTTTGGGTCGAAAAACCCGGTTTTTGCTACCCGGCCCGGGCAGGACCGGACCCAGCCCGGCGGTGCCCCCACCATCGGATAGCCCAATGTCTTTTACATATTCGGCCCAAAGCTCGTCTCGCTACGTTCTACCAGAACACTATTCTAAGCGTCCAAAGTTCGTCGGAGGCCGAAAAACCGGGTTTTTGGCAACTTGCCAAAAATCGGGTCCCGGACGAAAGTCGAGACCTTCGATGCACACTGCGCAATCCAGAGACCTATCGAATAAAAAAAAATTCGCCAAGATCGGCCAACTCTAGCGCGACTTATGAGCGTTTGAATTTACACAGAATCCGCACCATCACTATAGCACTCCTCCCTTTTGGAGGGGAGGAGTGCCAAAAACTGATTCTATTTTGCAAAATTTTGTACGTCAGCATGGCTCACAATGGGTTTGCACTCAGCAGCCATGGCTGACTGATCCCGACGATTTGCCGTTGCTGACAAAACCTAACTTTATATGATATAGTTCCTTGGACAGGGCCGCAACGATGGCGAAGCCGAGGCGGAACACGCAACACCGATTCACAACATAACGTACAGCTACGCGCATTGGGCCGCAGAAGGGGTCTCTGAGAGATTGTGGCGCAAATCAGAACGAGGCCAATGGACGCCAAGCGCTCGTCATCAGATTACAATCTTGTACTACCCAGTTTGAGCGATTTCACCAGAGTAGGTTTTACATGCTCAAAGGTAGATCTAGGCCTCTGGACGCCACATGTGGAGTCAGTCGTGCAAGATGTGCAGTGAACCCACCCCGTTCATCTTCTCGTTGAGGCCCTTGTGTGCCACTATGGAGAGCGCTGCTTGCTTCCCTGACGACCACACAGTGATGACGGCGTTGACGCCAAGAGCGGTACGCGTCCACTTGTCGACATTCTGACATGGCGATTAAAAGCTTTGACTACGAAGGTCAAACTGTCAAGGTTTCTAATGAGCGTTTTGGAGATGATAGATTCTGCACAAAGCTGCAACCCCGGCACCAGTGAAACTTTGAGTTGGCACCTTGCCGGGAAGAGAGGGTAGCATTCTTGCAATCAATTCGACGACCGCCGGGCCCAACTTGTGTAGCAGTAGCCACTGGGATTCCCCTGAAACGATGTTCATTGTCCATCAGCAACCGTAGTAGCGATGCTGTACGCATGATAATGTGTAAAACATCTTTGTATGTAGGTAGCAAGTGCTGCCTGACCTGGCATATTCTTGAGCTCTTGCCACACGCTTTCAAACCACTGATTCGACGGGGCTTCTCGAATTGTCTCCTTCGATTTCGAATCGGTGTCCAGCAGTCGCGAGAGCTCTTCCGTCTTGTTTTGCACCCACAAGAATATCTGCTTCTCCGACAGGTTGTCTTGGGACTAAATTGTCAGTGCCAGATATATTCGCTTAAATGTAACAGTTGTAACTCTGGGCGTACGTGACGCACTGATAGGCTGACGCCCGTGAACGCGTCCACTGCTTTCCACAGTGAGGAGCCAACTACAGGCAACATTCCAACACCTGAATAGGCGGCCGGAATGGCCGCCAAATCAATTCCAACGCCGACAAGCGCTTTCCAGTGTCGCGGCACGATTTCCCAAAGACTGGCCTGGAATGCCAAAGGCCATACATACATACTATGGGTGTACTGTGTGGCTGTGTGTGTCGGTGCATATTTCGCTTGCGCTTCCGAAATCCCTCGTTATTCTTGGTGTATTCTGTGGTATGTACCTCCTTAGTGGATTTTCACTCTGTTTCTTGACTGGAAATGTGGTATTGTTTGCCTCTTCAGTATACTCTCTCTAAATACTGTATCTGTCTTCGGCAACTTCCAGGGACCCATTCGCCTACCTAAACTAGTGAACCCGTGATAATATGTATTGGGCATGCAGCAGCCGTAAATGGATGGACCAGCCTGTTACTTTGCACATTGTTTGACGCTGGTCCAATTGTCTCCAGCTACTGTTAAGTTACACACGTGTTGATCTTGCACAGAAACAAAACAAGAATAAGAATAGTATCTACTTTCTGTCACTGTGACGTTCAAGCATTTACCTGTCAACATAGTTCGCGAGAAAAGAGGGTGATCAGGCGACTATGGTGAAGGAGAGACAAGGTGCAATTTATCATGTGCGTGACTGCCAACTGTTGCGTTCCACTTAGTCCACCACTTTACAGTAAATCTCAATCACAACCCGACCGGATTTTGCAGTGCCATGCACTCCAGTTGAACGTGGTGGACGAGCAAGTCCAACTTGTAACGGATGACTGGAACTTGGTGGTCAGTTGTCAAGTTGAGGAGTAGTTCGCGAAACTGGCCCAATCGTTTCTCCAAAACTTTGCCACACGTGGTATTCGAAATGGCGTCGTCATAACCTGGAGAAAACTAGCCGCCGATCGACTACTACACTCATAACATAACTACTACACTCTATGTTAGGTGCTCGAAAACGCTCGACGTTTCGGATCCTACTGTACATAGCTAACTGAGTGATCCGACCGCTTTGCAATCCTATTGAGCTACGTGGATCGGGTTGAGCGCGTCAGCGCTCAACCCAATTTGTTCGGCCGGGGGCCAGTGCGCCCCCGGGGATAGGGGTTAGTACTACGTCATATAGGTAGACTTAACCGATCGGGCTGAAATTTTCACCATAGTTGTTCATAGTAACAAGAAGTATTGTGCTAAAATCTCAGCCAAATCGGTTGGGTGGTTCCCGCGATATTAAACATAAACTGTCGAAAAATTCAGCAATCTTCATCTAATCGCAAGGTTATCGGCCTCGTGCTCTTGAACGGTAGTAGCTAGGGGAACGGGTGATGGCTCGTTGGAACCGCCCACCAATCGCATTTTTTATGTTAAAAAATCTCGCAGATCGGTTGAGTACTGCGGCCGTGGGGCCCAATCAAAAATTGGCCGAACTTTGGCTAAGTCCCACTCAAGACGGCCGAGCTCTGCTGGTGCATGCTGGGGCGCCAATCGAAGTGATCCGGTCTAGACCACCATAGGGTGAATAAATGTGTAAAACATTTCATCTTTCTAAGTCACCCCAGTAAAAAGTTACGCGGTGGCAAATGTCCGGTTGAGTACGGGTCCAGGGGCTGGCTCAAGACGGCCGAGCTCTGCTGGTGCATGCTGGGGCGCCAATCGAAGTGACCCGGTCTAGACCACCATAGGGTGAATAAATGTGTAAAACATTTCATCTTTCTAAGTCACCCCAGTAAAAAGTTACGCGGTGGCAAATGTCCGGTTGAGTACGGGTCCGGGGGCTGGCTCAAGATGGCCGAGCTCTGCTGGTGCATGCCGGGGCGCCAATCGAAGTGATCCGGTCTAGACCACCATAGGGTGAATAAATGTGTAAAACATTTCATCTTTCTGAGTCACCCCAGTAAAAAGTTACGCGGTGGCAAATGTCCAGTTGAGTACGGGTCCGGGGGCTGGCTCAAGACGGCCGAGCTCTGCTGGTGCATGCTGGGGCGCCAATCGAAGTGATCCGGTCTAGACCACCATAGGGTGAATAAATGTGTAAAACATTTCATCTTTCTAAGTCACCCCAGTAAAAAGTTACGCGGTGGCAAATGTCCGGTTGAGTACGGGTCCGGGGGCTGGCTCAAGACGGCCGAGCTCTAGTGGTGCAGGCTGGAGCGCCAATCGAAGTGATCCGGTCTAGATCACCATAGGGCGAACTGAAGTGTAAACATTTCATCTTTCTAAGTCGTCTCACTAAAAAGTTATGGGGTGGCAAAAGTCGCTTCGAGTCTGCATCCGGGGCTCGGCCCAAGATGGCCGAGCTCTAATGGTGCAGGCTGGAGCGCCAATCGAAGTGATCCGGTCTAGACCACCATAAGGTGAATAAAAGTGTAAAACATTTCATCTTCCTAGGTTGTTTGGTTCTTGAGATATGGATGCCCAAAAGTTGAAACCGGCACTCGCGCATATCTCGGCTCACTTACGCCGAGCTCTAATGGTGCAGGCTGCTGCGCCAATCAAAGTGATCCGATCTAGCCTACCATATGGTGAACAAATGTGTAAAATATTTCATCTTCCTAGGTTGTTTGGTTCTTGAGATATGGATGCCCAAAGGTTGGAACCAGCACAGTATGACATTGTGACGAAGCCGTAAAATTTGTGTAGTCGATGTCGAAATGAACTGTAGAGTGGTGATATGTATTGGAGGTGTTGAGAGTGGACTCTAGAAGGGTGGTGGGTGACGGAACGGCATTATGACGAAATCGTAAATTCGTATAGTCAATGTCGAAATGAACTGTAGAGTGGTGATATGTATTGGAGGTGTTGTGGGTGAACTCCAGAAGGGTGGTGGGTGACAGAATGACGTTATGACGAAATCGTAATTCGTATAGTCGTATAGCTGTCTGTGCATCCAACCTCCTGTGGCCAGACCTGTCCATGTCCCCACACCTACAACAGCAATCCTTTCAAAGCAGACCTGTCTATGTCGCCTCTCAGCAAACCCGCTCTATGCCCCCCCCCCCCCCCCCCCTGAAGGTGTCCACTCTGTGGACATGGACAGGGTGTGTATTTCAGGAAAGTTCCCCCCTGCTGGGGGGTAAGGACAGGTGAATTTGTTCGTCCTTATGAAGACTGATGATGAACAGGCTGTGTATCTCAGATGACTTCAGGCCCTCTACTACACGAACAAATTCAGCGTGCTCTGCGTGCTACAAATTCAACTCTCACTAAATTATGAGTCTCTGTGTTTGTCGTTTGTGGACATTGTGTTGTGTGAGATGCGGTCGCAGGCACTGAAGCCACACACGCGTGTTGATAGTGGTAGGTGCGCTTGCCGCGTGTACGTTGTGCGTACGTGATAAGCTCCGTGCGCGTGAACAGAGCACGCTGAATTTGTTCGTGTAGTAGAGGGCCCGAAGTCATCTGAGATACACAGCCTGTTCATCATCAGTCTTCATAAGGACGAACAAATTCACCTGTCCTTACCCCCCAGCAGGGGGGAACTTTCCTGAAATCACGGATTGAACAACAAACGGTTCAGCAGACCTCGCGCAGCGCCTGCAATCGTAGAGGCCAACAAGACCCATACGAAACCAAGCTTCGGCATACTGCCCATTGTCCTGGATGGATAATATTCTCGGTCACATTATCGCATAACGCTGCGAGTGGCATGGCGCATACTATAGGGGTGCGGAAAGAAGAGTAGCCAACTGGAACGGTAGCCAAGCGAGTAGCCATGCAACAGATTGTTGCACATGACGTGGAACATATTGCAGTCTTGTGATAACTGGCTCAGCTACGGTTTGGCGGCGGTTCGATTATCAAATGAAGCAGAGATAGCAATGCTGTCGTCGCAATACTTCAAAGTGTGTGAAATCATAGGAGTCACAACTGTCGGCACAAGTTTTCGTTTGCCTCGAAAGCTGGTGCAATGTACACACCTTTATGGCTGCTACAGGACGAGCTGGAGCCACGAACAATATTATTGCCTTCTCATCGGTGGTAGTAGGCTCCATCAATTGAACATGGTACTCTGAACCTGCTCTGTTTGGGAGCCACACTGGCCAATCTGGTCGCCACAGTGCCCATCGAGTGTCTGGTGCTGCCCAGAGTGCTGCTGTATATTTCTGGCTTGTGGTCTCATCACCATAAACATCAGTGGCCCCCAACATGTCCGAGTTGCAATGGAATGTACAGTTTCTCTTTTCGCGGCATAGGGTGCTCTGGAGTCGGATTCCCAGTTTCTGCCGATGTTAACGGCACTGTGGGCGTGATTGTTTCTCGCTCAGCTTCAAGGGGCCTTCCACACGGCCAAACTAAAACAGCTCTGGAAGAGGATATGGCCAGCCAACGAAATCGACCCGCAGTGATGTCTCTGGGTTTGACTGTGTGAGCCTTGATGAAAAAATCACGAAGTAGGGTATCGTCGTCGTTTCACATGGTCGCACAATCTTCTACTATCATCTCGCAGAGAACTAAGCGATGCGAGCAAATCAGATCTCGACGGTGCGTGTAGCGCACAATCTGCAAAACAATCTTCTTCAAAATAACCTCATGTTTATCCAGCTGCTTTCGAGCGTGGGGTTAGGTACAATGTACACTCGAGTCAGTCTATTGAAGTACCCATTGCTTCCGTTTGTTTGACAGTGATTCCCAAGTGTCCTACTAAGAGACACAATGATAGTGATCAAGTGGGCCGCAGTGGTTCAATTCTTCTGCATCGCATCCTTTTGCGAAGGGAAGAAGTGCTCCTATACGCTGGCAATGATAGCTGATAACGATGGGTCGTCAGTGGCTACTGACGGACGGAGCTGGGAGTCGACCCTGAGGACGGGGCTATTGGAAGTCGATGAGGTCAGACATAAACTTGGATAGTCATGCATAAGACACTATTCTTTGAGATATGTTGTCAGCAGCCATGTAGTTAGCTTCAGGACCACACCACTGCCGAATACAGCTTCGAAAGAGACGTCAAACTCGACTCTGGCCTCTGCTGGAAAGGGCGAGGGATGGAGTTGAGCTCTCTGGCAGTATTTGGGAAGGAGCTGATCGCAGTGGGCGACAAGACGGGCGTTCTTTTCAAGGTGCTAAATGGCAACAGCGCTGTCCCATGGGTCATTCTGGCAGCCGGAGATGGGACCGACCCATCCAAGGGTCGGTTTGAGAGAAAGCTACTGTTCGGTAGGAATTAGGTCGCATGAATGGTCATGACAAGATCGGTCCGATGACTTGTAGGCGAAAAGACCAGACTGCAGAACACCTGTGTAGACAACTGAATGACGCTCTGCATAATAGACATTTTGGGCCTTCAATTAGTACATCGAATGTGATACTTACCCCCAGCCGTCCTCACACCTATGTAAACTGTTCCCTTGTCCAGGCTTCAAAGGGGAGTGGACCACGCAGAAGGACTGTAAGCTCCATGTTGGCAGTCATGGGGACCTTGCAGCAAGACGACGTACTCTCTTCGTCAAAACTGTCTCCAGAAATGGAGCTGTCAAACATCTCGACTGGACGAAAAACTATCGCAAGATGTATGAGGCTGTGGGAATTCAGGTTACCTACTTGTTTTGAATGTTGTGGCAGCGTTGACGATAATCACCTGTCATCATGGTTGGAATATCGGTCCTGAATTGGTTCAATACTAACCAAACCATGACGTCATTATCAGAGAGTTCATATGCAGGGACTCCTGCATGCCTCATTCGTTTCTTAGACGCCTGGTTACTTGACTTTCGAAGCGGGCCAGTGGTCAAAGATTCATCGCCAGTGGTTCTTTCTACCCCGAAGGGTCTCAGCCGAACAATACTCGCAGGAATCAGACGCCAATAAAGGTACCAGTGCTGCGCAAATTTGGTTTGCTCAACGGTAACTATGAGATTATGAGACGAAGAGTAAACTCTACTTACATAGTCAGAATCTAAATGAGAAGCGCGTGCACGAAACCATTACAACCACACAGGTTCCAACAAACTGCTCATCGCAAATGAAGACTTTTCCAACATCACGGTGCGAGAATTGGGGCCGCTCGTTCCCGATAGGGGATTCTCCGCTTTCCAGTTCTTGCCAGGTGGCCGTGCTTGAATTCTAGCCCAACCTACATACATACAGGGGTGACCATAGAAACTGAAACTACAGGGTTTTTGGCACTCCGCCGCTTGAAAAGCGAAGGAGTGCTATAGGAGCGGTAAAGCCCACAGTTAGCATGTCCGGGGCTAGCGCTCGCTACGAAGCACCTAGGGTGCCAAATTTTTTTTTAAAAGATAGCTTATGACGACGCGCAGCGTGCTCGGGGGGTGAAAAAATTTCGGTGGTGGAAGAATTTTGCGAAAATTCAAAAATTCAAATTTTCCGGTTCAAATAAAAAAAAAGCACGCCATAACTTTCGCAAAAGTGGATCGAATTAGGTGATTTTTGGATATGTTGTAGCCCTTTGGATGCTCTACGAAGCGGGACTGTAACGGGCTTCCTAGGTGGTCCGACGCGGGAGTACGGTAGAAAATTAGAATTTCAAAATTTTTCTCCGACATTTAAAAAATCGTAGCTCGAGATTGCGACGGCTGATTCTCGCAAACTCTTCGATCCGGCAAGGACAATTGTATGGTCTTTCGTTTGAGACCAAAACAGCCCAGATCGCTTGGGCCGTTCTTGAGCTACGCGGTCACAAAACTGACGGGTCTCGAGCGGAAATTCCGAATTTCGATTTTGAGTGGTTTTTTGAGTTGGAAAGCGTGCCTTTAGCGGCAAATTGACCATCGCATCGTGTTCCGCGTTAAAAGTTGGACTAGACGAAGTGTCTTGACCATTTCGAGTTACCGTACCCCGGCCGCGCCGAATTTTTGAATCCCGGGGTCAAATTTTCGAAATTAAGGTTTCACTTGTTTCGGGGGTTTCCGACGACGCTGAACACGAATCCGGTGTTTGTTTTGCGATTTTTGACGCCTTTGCCCTGATTTCGGCTCCGGATCGGCCAAAAATTACGTCCCGGAGTCAAAATTTCAAAATTGCGTTGACAGTTGTGTCTGGGTTTTCTGAAGCCGCAGAACACGAATCTGGAGTTTGTTTAGCGATTTGCTGTGCATTTAGCCTGATTTTGGCCGAATACTCGCGCTCTGTAAAGTTTCGCAAAATTCCGAAAATACCGTCCGCCATTGATTTTGCTGCGCCTACAGTACGCCGTCGATTTAAGGCGCGCTGAGAAGGGCGTCTACGCACGCGCAATCGAACAGAGTTATAGGAGCATCGTTCTGTAGCTCAAGGGCCACCGACGCCGTCCACCCCAGCGGGGGAGCCCCCTCTGTGTAGCGTAGATAAGGCGCCCCTGTACAATTGGGGCGCCGCTGGTATTCTACATTGTGAGTGGCTATAGACAGTCAGCGGTCAGTACAGCCTGCTCCAATACGTCACTTGCGCCACATCAGCCTCTAAGTGTATGGCATCTGCTTAGGCCCACCCCGGGCTATAGACCCTAGTACTACACTGAAAAATTGGGAACAAACAAATTTAACGGGAATGCAACACTTGTTGGAGTTTCTGTGCCCCCGTCTGCTAAAACAATCACGCGGAGTGCCTATCTGACACTCAAGGAGTGTCACGTATCACTTGTCTTTTTAAAGTGACTGGTCGGGAACTCGAATAACTTCTGTGCCGATGCATCAATTTTAATGAAACTTGAACCAACTTAAGTTTCATATATAGGAAAGCTCGTGTTAAATTTTTACGGGAATTGGCCACTCGTAGCGACTACGCCGCCGCTTGAAAGAAGGTCTACTTTTCAATAGCAGCCGTTCTTCCTGGCCGAAGAAGATGACCTCCTGCTGGAGGACGTGGATCTGCAGCAGGAGGTCATCTTCTTCGGCCAGGAAGAACGGCTCCTATTGAAAAGTAGACCTTCTTTCAAGCGATGGCGTAGTCGCTAGGTACGAGTGGCCAATATCCGTAAAGATTTAACACGAGCTTTCCTACACATGGAACTTAAGTTGGTTCAAGTTTCATTAAAATCGATGCACCGGTACAGAAGTTATTCGGGTTCCCGACCAGTCACTATAAAAAGAAAACCCTGTAGTTTCAGTTTCAGTTTCAGTTTCAATAAATATACTGAAACTGAAACTGAAACTGAAACTAAACTGGTCAGCCATATTGAAACTGGAACTGAAACTGAAACTCCACCAGCAGTTTCAGTATTTGTGTGACAGTAAAACTAGTTTCACTACACAATCCTGAGTCTAGTTTGAGTGCCACTTTCAGTATTTAATGTGTTTCATTGGCTCTTATAGGTTAATTTGGCGTATTGCGTGTTGGTATTTACGAAAATAGGCAGAAATACACGTTATAATCGGCAACTCTGCACAGCGGGTAGACATAATTGCGTGCACTCTCTCTCTCTATCCACGATCATCGTGATACTGAAACTCAGTTTCAATGACTGAAACTGAAACTCAAGGGAAATAATTACTGAAACTGATACTGAAACTGAATTGAAAATTTATACTGATACTGAAACTGAAACTGAAACTAAATTAGTTTCTATGGTCACCCCTGCGATACATATTCCACTCTAAAAATGATCTACAACCTGGGTGCAATACTATTATCCTTCGACTTACTGGTACGGTAGAGCGTGAACAAACCGCACCTTCGCACTGCAGGCACAAAGGACCAAGTGATCGTGGCACTGAAAACTATGGAGACGATAGACAACCAACTCAGTTCCTTCCTGACAGTGCTCCATTTGGATGGTAGGGTACTCCTGGAGGAGACACGACTGAAGACGGACCAAAAATTCGAAGGCATCGCCATATTCTCCCAATCAGAAGCGGCTAGCCACAATTTGTGATTGGGAGTGTGAAGCAAGCTAAGCTACATATGTAGTGCTAGTGGCGATGTTTCATTCAGTGCTGTTGAGAAGCGTTTGCTTAACACTGACTGTTGATAGGATGGAAATACATCCTAATACTGCCTGCTCCTCACACGGCGGTGGGTATCTTAGCTAATAAATAGGTGGTCAGCCATCGGATCAAAACGCGGCTAGCTACTGCACCTTCACATACAGTTGCGTGCACATACACATGCAGCATGGCAGTTGCGTCGAATCGCATTGTTTCACCACTTCAAAGAGGCACACCACTTTGGCAAGCTGGTGTGAGTTTGACGACGGTCCTAATACATTGTTTCACCACTTCAAAGAGGCACACCACTTTGGCAACCTGGTGTGAGTTTGACGACGGTCCTAATAGTAGGTACGACTGCATCTTAGTACGGTAGGTCTGCAGCAATCCCTTCTCTGCTCACTCCCACTCGACAATCTTGTACAGGACGTTGAACTGGTCGTTTGGCGTCATGTCGGCTTCGGCGGGGCGCTGCGTGTGCAGCGTGCACTTTGTGGGGCCAACACTAATCGCACGGCAGTCGAACAGGTTGGCGCATAGGTGGGCGCAGTCAACCGCACTGCCTGTGGCCATGGTCATAGCAGGAGTTGTGGTTATCTCCATCTTCTCCTCGCCGAGAATCAGACGAGACCAGGTGAAGGGTCCCACTGAAAAGAAATAGTTCCCCGTGCCACGCGCTAGAACGCGCATCACACTCTTCATGCGTCATGATTCGTTCCAGATTAGGTTTGGGAACCGCACAAATGCGTGTAAAACCTACTCACACATCTCCGGCGCCGGCCTATAGCAGATGGCATATGTGAGGAAGCCAGTGCATGGCAGGTCGGCGAGCGCCCAATTGGGCCCCGGGTGAAGGACGCCCCCGCAATTCTCCTGGTTGACTTCGGTCGGGAAGCCCCCATCGTTTGGTTCAATGAAATCCCAGGGAAGATCGTCATCGTAGGACTTGTCGCCGCCAGGCAGCTGCCAGAACCAGGAGACGTTATGAAGGGACTGGTCGTCCTCTTGCTTCAGGCCTATGTGGTAGATTGAGAAGGGCAGATCGTGGTGCGCTGAAAATGGTCGGGAATTATAGGGTTTTCGACCAGACTGCAGCTGCTTTCAGGATGGACCTGTGTACGGCTGCAACTTCAGCACTTCTTCAGTGGTCGGCCGGTAAGCCAGTCCGCCTCCCAGGCTTCTGCAGCTGTTTTCAGCCTCGGTGTGGGTCAAACTAGCGGCCAAGACCTCGAGACACCGGCCGTCGACTCGGCTTTGACAGAAGGGGTCTGAAGAGACACCACCTGTAGGAGACCTCTTTGAATAGATCACTCCAATCAATTGGCGTACTGTACCCGGCAAGTGGCACAGCGGCTTCGTCAGATAATCATCGCAGGACACATCCCCCACTTGGGCGCCCCACTGTTTTCCAATGACCCCACAGTTCTCTTCGCCATCTTCCACTCCTGGTGTTCCAGGGGTGTCGTTGGGCTGCGAAGTGCCCCAGTCAACATCGTCGGCAGGCACATTTTGGCCATCGACTTTCCAGAACCAACCAGAAGAAGGATTTGATTGGCTTGCGGCCTGGACCAACCCCAAGCGATAGGGCTTCTGGGTGCCTGAAAGTGCAAATCCGTCGTTGTGTGTTACTTGACTGACCAGCTGGAGGTGCGATCTTCAACCTCCGAAGTTCTTGAGGATGTCGTACTCTTCACTGGTGACCCGACTGGCCAGCTGTCCTCCCCTCTCCTGGCAGAGACTCTCGGCGGTCGACTGATTCACCAAATCAGGCAGCACGGTCAGACAGCGACCGTTCACGTAACTGTGGCATGTGGGGGCTGAAGAGGATCGGCATGCTTCCAAACCCCTCGCCGAATCCGTGAAAATTCTTGCAATCACTCCAGATTCATAGTAATGGGTACTATATATATGTAGCTCCTGCAAAGTCAACCCACTTCTCAATCGGCAGAGAGCGTGAGCGGTCGCGGTTTCGCAGTTGATATCGGCCTGTCTGTGACTGAAGCTATCACCAATGATGGCGCAGTTCTGCTCGTTGTCTTCCCCTGCAGTCGGCATGTCTCCAGGCTCGGTGCCAAACCATACCGCGTCAGTCGCGTTGACTGCCACTCCGTCTATTAGCCATTGCCAGCCATCGCTTGGGCTGGTCTGGTCGTCCAGCTGCACGAGGCCCACGTGGAATCGGGCCTCGCTTCCTGTGATCGTTGTAAGATCAATACGGTCTGCTGTTGCGGTGAGCAATTCGCGACTGAAAGAGCGAGCTCCCACGCACAAAAGAACCTTTTGGTGTCGCACTCACACCAAGTCGGGTCATGCAAATTCGCCGGTAAATCCATTCTTCAAATATGTGATGCCGCGAATTTGCATGTTAACAACGCAAGAAGCCTAGAAACGCCAATTTCCCTCACGGGAGGCGCATAAGCCGACGTTCCCTCAAATACTGCACAACCAGTCATAGGTACCAAAAGATGGAACCGACCCATCAACGCTTGAATGATGGCCATTTCCTCCTGCGTCACACGCGTGGCCAGCTCCCCTCCGAGGCTACTGCACTGCTCCGCCGCCTCACTGTGACTCAGTCTGGCGCTGGTCAGAGCGAAGTGACAGCGGCCATTGATGGCGCTGTGACAGTCTGTCAAAACAGACGATTGTGAGACAGTCTCGCGAGCGAAACGACCTGGTAGTGCAGTGACCTTGACCTTACTTGGAATCGGATAGGCGGCGGCGAATCCGGCGAGCAGCTGGTGCGAGAGCGCGTAGACTAGAGCGATGCCGATCTTCCCCATGACGCTATGCTATCCGCACCTAAGGTACTGTAGCTAGATGCACTTTACTTCCCTTTCCAACACTTGTCAGTCCGAGGCGAAATCTCCATCTTAGTCTACTGAAGCGCATGACAACTCAGCTACTGGAGTTGTGGTGTGCTGCTCAAATCATTAACGTCACCGTCGTTGATCATTAACAAGTCAGGCTGAGACACGTGACACTGCGCATGCCAGAGACAGCACGTGATGCAATGACGAGACAACGCCAGTTGCAACATGCTTGCGGCTTGGCTAGCGGCCATTAGTGGTTTCGTTTCGGACCACACAACCAAAGTTGCAGTGTGTTTTCCACTGTAGAATGGTGCACTGCGAATATTGTTCTTGCATATTCCAGTCAGCAGTACCTATCAAATCGTGGCTAATCTTCATTTCCAACACAGAAATCACAGTTTCACTGCGCTGGCGAATCAGCCAACGCGTGAGGAAGGATGCTCCAAACAAGGCATGACGTCTAAATACATGCTATGTAGGTTCTTTACGTCGTCTCCACTCACTCCCACTCGACAATCTTGTACAGGACGTTGAACTGCTCGTTTGGCGTCATGTCGGCTTCGGCGGGCCGCTGCGTGTGCAGCGTGCACTCTGTGGGGCCGACACTAATCGCGCGGCAGTCGAACAGGTTGGCGCACACATGGGCGCAGTCAACGGCCCTGCTTGCTTTCATGGTCATAGCAGCTGTAGTGGTGACTGCCTTCTTCTCCTCGCCGAGAATCAGACGAGACCAATCGAACGGTCCCACTGAAAAGACAGAGACTGCTACGTACATTCACAGTTGACGTTTCCCATACGCTACCCGTTTCAAAGTAAAATCTGCATCAACGCTCAGGATTAACTTTGGAGATCCCATAAATGCGTAAATCAATGGCCAAAATCAACGCACGCAGCTCTGGGGGAGCCGGCCTATAACAAATGGGGAAAGTAGGGAAGCCAGCGCAGGGCAGGTCGCCCATTCCCCAGTCGGGGCCCGGCCGAATGATGCCGCCGCAGTTCTCCTGGTTGACCTCGTCCGGGTGGTGGCCTCCGTCGTTGGGGTCGCCAGGCGTCCAGTTGACCGCGTCGTCGTATGACTTGCCGCCGTCGGGCAACTGCCAGAACCAGAAGGCGTCGTTGGAAGACTGGTCGTCCTCCTGCTGCAGGCCCACGCGGTAGATGGGGAACAGCAGCTGGTGATGGACTGGAAACGGTGGGGAAGTGCGGCGTTTTCGTCCAACAAGTGCTTTAAAAGGTCGATGATACAGCCCCGTCCGAAAGTTACGTCCTATTTGCGCGGTAGCGCGCGTGTTCGTGTTGAACTCGCGCGGTGGGCTGTCTTAGCACGATACGTTGCCTTATCATGGCTACAGTATGCGATATACCTGCGCAGGCAGTGTAGAATATGCAAATTTGCGCGTCGGTATTCGGAATCGAAGGTCTGAAAGAGGGAGAAGTTCGATTGAATCTTGAACCTGTGTGCGGCTGCAGTTTCAGGACTTCTTCAGCCGTCGGCTGGTAAGCCAGACCGCCGCCAATGCTTCCGCAGCTGTTCTCGGCCTCGGCGTGGGTCAAATTAGCGGCCAAAATCTCGAGGCAACGCCCGTCGACTCGGCTATGACAGAAGGGATCTGAAGAAATGCTTGGCCATCGAAAGAGTTCACCATTCTCTATAGCTGACCTCACCGAATACCTGGCAAGCGGCACAGTGGCTTCGCCAGATAGTCATTACAGGGGACGTCTCCAACAGAGGCTCCCCACGGGTTTCCAATGGCCCCGCAGTTCTCCTCATTATTCTCCACTGGATTGTTGTCGTCTGGCTGCACCGTGGGCGAAGTCGCCCAGTCGACATCGTCCGCAGGCACAGTTTGGCCATCGATTTTCCAGAACCAACCAGAAGAGGGATTCGATTGGCCTGCGGCCTGGACCAACCCTAAGCGATAGGGCTTCTGGGTGCCTGGAAGTGCGATTCTGTAGTTGCGTTTCGGTTCAGGTAACTGAGATAGTTCAATCTCTAACCTCCGTAGTTCTTGAGGATGTTGTACTCTTCACCGGTGACCCGACTGGCCAGTTGTCCTCCCATCTCCTGGCAGAGGCTCTCGGCAGTGGACTGATTCACCCGATCGGGCAGCACGGCCAGACAGCGACCGTTCATGTAGCTGTGGCACGTAGAGGCTGAAGAGTTATTGGCATGCTTCCAAACCCCACGCCAAATCCGTGAAACAACTTTCGAACACCCAATGTACGCAGTACTGATTACTGTAGCTCCTGCCAACCCACTTCTCAACCGGCAGAGTGCGTGCGCCTTCGCGACGTCGCAGTTGACGTCGGCGTGTCTGTGGCCCCACGACTTGTGACCGATTATGGCGCAATTTTGCTCGTTGTCTTCCTCTGCAGTTATCTGGTCCCCCGGCTCAGTGCCGTACCACTCCGCATCGGTCGCGTTGACCAATACGCCGTCTATTAGCCATTGCCAGCCGTCGCTTGGACTGTCCTGGTCTCTCAGCTGCACGAGACCCACGTGGAATCGGGCCTCGAATTCGTTTCCTGCGATCGTTTTGATATATTTGCCTACTCAGTTCCAGCGACAGAGAATTCCCTTGCGAAAGAGCGAGCGTCCGCGCAATAGAGCGCTTGCGGCGTCGTCCCTATGCAAATCGATCTGCGCGGTGTTCATTCAAATTCGCTGGTAAATCAATTCTTGAGATACTGTGGCGCCATCAATTTCCATATTACGCAAGCGGTGCGGAAATTTTCGATTTCGCGCGCAAACATAACCGACGGAATTGCACTCAATCGAACAATGTGTGTATTATAACTTGTATCAACAACAAGCTGTTTTAAACCAGGCAAGTCGTCCGGGGGACGCAGTATACTCCACAAATTTGAACTCCTACGCACGGTGACTCCTCTGCTGTTATGGCCTCCTGGCACCCCCAATCGCAAAAGCAATGCTGAATTCGTGATCTACATCCCAAAATACCCCAGATTCGACATACAACACCCCTAGTTTCCTATGGACTCCGGGAACTGAAATTCTACACTTAGGGTGCAGTAGCATACAAATTCGTCGTAGGTACGTTCAAACATCATCTATACACTGAACGGATGCCAAATTCGTAATCAGCGCCCCCGAAAACCCCGAAATCGAGCATAATATTGGCGAAGTCGACTCGACACCCAAAATTCAAACCGACGCGGCAGGGATACTGTAGCTCTGCAAATTTTTCAAAAATACTTTTCTGGGCCAGATTTAAGCGCAGAATCGTTTGAAACCACTTTTGGAACGATTCGGCAACGCATTCGAGCGCTATAGACGCCGAAATGCGCAAATCGCAATTTTCGACCCCGGAGTCGAAAAAGTCGCAGTGTAAGAAAGTTTTTTGTGTTTCGCCCGATTTTCTCCGTTCATGGCTCATTCGATAGAGGACATCTGGGAAGGAGCAACAAGAGTGGTCTCGCCGCTCTAGCTGCTACCTAGCTCGCACAGCAGCCCATCAAAGTCGACCTGGGGCCAAAATTCGCGATTTTTTCAAATTTGGCGCCAAAATGGGTCCCGCAGCGATCCAATTCTTTTTTTGCGTGTTCGGCACTATCGAGTACTACAACATATCAAAAGATAGTATATACCATTATATGCAACTTTTTCGAGTTCTACCTTGCCCAACCCAATTTTCAGTACTTTGAAAATTTAAATTTTTGAATTTCCCGCCAACGGGGTCCCGGAGCGTGACCCCGTTTGGTGTCCACCCTGCCCACCCACTAGGCCTACCCAACGCAAAAGACCGTTTGGAAATCGGATGCTTCACGCGCGAACGCCAGACGGGCAAAGTTTCTGCGTTTCGCGCACAAACGCTATATACTCCACACTTTTTTGTGGAGTATAAAAAGTTGAGCTGTTTTATTAATACAGAGTGGTTTGTGAGTATCTTAAAGTGGAAGAGTAAAAGAGTGGATACTTTTGTAAAGTATTTCGAAGCCTTTCCGATATGACGCGCGCCCGCCCGGAGTCCACTATTCATGCGCTACTTCTGACACGCTCCTTTCTGAGGGGTTCTTGCAGGGCAACATTGGAATCGCTCGGGATTAATTTTTTTAGCAGACAAAGTTGTGCGTAAGACAAGGGTTTAAAAAAACAAAAGTATTTTTTTTGGAATGACCGTTCAACAACTGCCTCAACGTAAGCTTTCAAACGGTCGAACGAATGCCATTCGTAAGTTAAGTCAACGTAAGACGAGCGAGTTAGGGCCGATTTGCTGTTCGAACCTTTGAGTTACTGTAGCTCGCCAAATTCAAACTTTCGAATCTCGACTTCTCTTAACGGAATGATTAATGTGACGAAACCTATTCAACAAACTCAAGATCGTCCCTCTACGACGGAAGACGAGCGAGTTAGAGAAGTTTTGCGTTTTAAACTTTTGGGTTACTGTAGCTCGCGATATTCAAACTTTTGGGTTTCGACCAGTAGACGAACAAATGATCAGTGAGTCAAGAGCTATCCAGCAACTCAAGATCGTCTCTCTACGACGCACGCTGAGCGAGTTAGAGCGATTTCTATGCTAAAAACGCGAGAATGTCGCTTTTCGCGGTGCGTGTTTGCGCATTTAACAAAATTTTACGTCAAGTGAAAGAGCACGTCGAGATCTTTCAGTTGACTTATGCACGCCGCTCTACGACGTAAGACGAGCGTGTTAGAGCCGTTTTGCGTTTTGGACCTTCAGGTTACTGTAGCGCGCGCAATTCAAACTTTTGAATTTCGACTTCTCTTAACGGAATTGTCAGTGTGCCGAAACCTATTCAGCGAACTTAAGGTCGTCTCTCTATGACGAAAGACGAGCGAGTCAGATAAGTTTCGCGTTTTAAACCTTTGGGTTACTGTAGCTCCCAAAATTCAAACTTTTGAGTTTCGACCAATAGAAGAACAAATGATCAGTGAGTCGAGAGCTATCCAACCAACCCAAGATCATCTCCCTACGACGCACGCTGAGCGAGTTAGAGCGATTTCTGCGTTATTAATACAGAGTGGTTTGTGAGTATCTTAAAGTGGAAGAGTAAAAGAGTGGATACTTTTGTAAAGTATTTCGAAGCCTTTCCGATATGACGCGCGCCCGCCCGGAGTCCACTATTCATGCGCTACTTCTGACACGCTCCTTTCTGAGGGGTTCTTGCAGGGCAACATTGGAATCGCTCGGGATTAATTTTTTTAGCAGACAAAGTTGTGCGTAAGACAAGGGTTTAAAAAAACAAAAGTATTTTTTTTGGAATGACCGTTCAACAACTGCCTCAACGTAAGCTTTCAAACGGTCGAACGAATGCCATTCGTAAGTTAAGTCAACGTAAGACGAGCGAGTTAGGGCCGATTTGCTGTTCGAACCTTTGAGTTACTGTAGCTCGCCAAATTCAAACTTTCGAATCTCGACTTCTCTTAACGGAATGATTAATGTGACGAAACCTATTCAACAAACTCAAGATCGTCCCTCTACGACGGAAGACGAGCGAGTTAGAGAAGTTTTGCGTTTTAAACTTTTGGGTTACTGTAGCTCGCGATATTCAAACTTTTGGGTTTCGACCAGTAGACGAACAAATGATCAGTGAGTCAAGAGCTATCCAGCAACTCAAGATCGTCTCTCTACGACGCACGCTGAGCGAGTTAGAGCGATTTCTATGCTAAAAACGCGAGAATGTCGCTTTTCGCGGTGCGTGTTTGCGCATTTAACAAAATTTTACGTCAAGTGAAAGAGCACGTCGAGATCTTTCAGTTGACTTATGCACGCCGCTCTACGACGTAAGACGAGCGTGTTAGAGCCGTTTTGCGTTTTGGACCTTCAGGTTACTGTAGCGCGCGCAATTCAAACTTTTGAATTTCGACTTCTCTTAACGGAATTGTCAGTGTGCCGAAACCTATTCAGCGAACTTAAGGTCGTCTCTCTATGACGAAAGACGAGCGAGTCAGATAAGTTTCGCGTTTTAAACCTTTGGGTTACTGTAGCTCCCAAAATTCAAACTTTTGAGTTTCGACCAATGGAAGAACAAATGATCAGTGAGTCGAGAGCTATCCAACCAACCCAAGATCATCTCCCTACGACGCACGCTGAGCGAGTTAGAGCGATTTCTGCGTTAAAAACGCGAGAATGTCGCTTTTCGTGGTGCGTGTTTGCGTAATTACGAAAATTTTTAATGCCAAACGAAAGAGCACGTCGAGGCCTTTTAGTTGACCTATCGCACGCCGCTCTACGACGTAAGACGAGCGAGTTAGAGCCGTTTTCCGTTTAGGCCTTCGGGTTACTGTAGCACGCGCAATTCAAACTTTTGAATTTCGAAGTCTCTTAGCAACATTACCAGTAAGTCGAGACATACATATCCATAAAGTCCAAGATCGCCTTCCTACGACTTTCCAACGCTGAGATCTAAGAGCGTGACGGACGAACGGACGAACGCACGAACGGACGAAGAGCTCTCGTAGGGGTTCGCCCGGCTGAGGCCGGGCGAAAAAATGTATGCTTTATTGATTCCAGGCATGAAACGAGAGAGAACTGGCCCATCAGGGCTCGAATGATGGCGAATTCCTCCTCCGTCACACGTGTGGCCAGCTCCCCTCCGAAGCTGTTGCACAGCTCTGACGCCTCGTTGTGAAAGAGTTTGTCGCTGGTCAGAGCGAAGAGACAGCGTCCATTGATAGCGCTGTGACAATCTGCCAAAATTGACTGTGTTTCATAAAACGAACGACTAATACTGTACAGTAATCTTGACCCCACTTGGAATTGGATAGGCGGCGACGAATTCGGCGACTAGTGTGAGCGCGATTAACGCGCCGATTGGAACAAAGCCGATTTCTGCCATGGCAAAATACCCTGCTATTCCAGCCTGACTAAGGTACAGTAGCCGAATGTACCTACTTTCTTCGCCGAAGTCTTCGCTCGTCAGGGCTCAAGAGCCCACAGACAGGTTGTGCAAACGGCGAATTGCGTTGCCAACCAGCCAAGTCAGGCGTTTTAGTTCTACTTAGAAACGTACGCCAACGTTCTTCCATCTTTGGCCGCTGAAGCGCACGATAAAACGCGTCTTCGGAAAGAACGAATTATAGATTAGGTGTGGTGTACAACTTGTAGAGAATATCGCAGTAGTCAAGGAAAGAGAAGGGAACGCTTCTGGGAATCGTAAACGATGATTCGTTCATCCGACATTAGAAGTCGAAACAGGCAGCTCAAATCGCAGTCAAGTTGATCAGTGAAACTGTGCCGAATGACGACCGCAGTGGAGCCGCTTTGCGCTCTGGACATTTGAGTTATTGTTGCACGTCCATCTTGCGTTCTTTCGACCCTCGATATATATTGTGGAAGGATTAGCAAGCCGAGCTATCAGTCGATGCGTAGATCGTCATTGCCTGTCGTCTGGTGTGAGAAAATGCAAGCGAAGACATGTACCGGATTTTTCCGCTTATAAGCCCATGGGCTTATACGTGGTTTTGGCACTTGGGTCAGACTAAAACTGGCGCCGCGTATAAGCCCAGGGCTAATAAGTGGCATCGACTTCCAAGCTTCATCTTCGCATGTCAATGATTGACAGCTAGTTTGTTAAAACTCTGGGGTTTCAGTGCACTCAAAAGGCAAAAGTGTCAATGGAAAGTTGCAGGAACCTGGTAGTTTTAACAGTTTTTGTACAATTGGTGGCCATTTTTCCACTGATTTAAGCCTTATTTGGCCCATCAATGGGACTTTTACAAGCCACACTCCCAGAAAAATCTGGACACCACGTATAAGCCCATGGGCTTATATGTGGCAGCGAAAACAACGTATAAGCCCATGGGCTTATAAGTGGATGGGCTTATATGCAGAAAAATCCGGTAGTACCTCTATAATCCTCAAAATCAGGATTTTTTTTGTCCGAGATCTAGGCGTATGGCGTACGCCTAGCCAAAAATTTTAGGCGTATTTCCCAAAATTTTTTCGTACACGGAAAAGTATAGTGAAAAATAAGTCCAAAAACGTACCCAAATTAACCGCTACATTCTGCACTGATTACAACGAAATGTTTAAATGCTTAAATATGAAGGTAAAATCAACAAAAGATCTTCACGGATCGCTTCAACAGCAAATTTTGAGCCTGAAATGAACCGAAATCGTTCAAAATAGCGCCGCAGGTGAAATATTTATACTCCACAATAAAGTGTGGAGTATACCTATAGCGATTGTGCGCGAAACGCAGAAAATTACAGTCAACGGCGTTCGCGCGTGAAGCGGCCGATTTCCAAACGGTCTTTTGCGTTGGGTAGGCCTATTGGGTGGGCAACCTGCACGACATATGGGGCACGCTGCGGGACCCCGTTGGCGGGAAATTCAAAAATTTAAATTTTCAAAGTACTGAAAATTGGGTTGGGCAAGGTAGAACTCGAAAAAGTTGCACATAATGGTATATACTATCTTTTGATATGTTGTAGTACTCGATAGTGCCGAACACGCAAAAAAAGAATTGGATCGCTGCGAGACCCATTTTGGCGCCAAATTTAAAAAATTCGCGATTCGCGAATTTTGGCCTTGGGCCAACTTTGACGGCCTGCTGTGCGAGCTAGGTAGCAGCTAGAGTGGCGAGACCACTCTTGTTGCTCCTTCCCAGATATCCTCTATCGAATGAGCCATGAACGGAGAAAATCGGCCAAAACACAACAAACTTTCTTACACTGCGACTTTTTTCGCCCGGCCTCAGCCGGGCGACACCCTAGGAGAGCTCGGCGTGCGTGCGTGCGTACGTACGTGCGTACGTACGTACGTACGTGCGTAACGCTCTCGGATCTCGGCGTTGGAAAGACGTAGAGAGACGATCTTGGGCTCTATGAATAGGTCTCGACTCACTGATCATTCCGCTAAGAGAAGTCGAGATTCAAAAGTTTGAATTGCGCGCGCTACAGTAACCCGAAGGTCAAAACGCAAAACGGCTCTAACTCGCTCGTCTCACGTCGTAGAGCGGCGATCGACACGTCAGGTGAAAGCTCTCGACGTGCTCTTTCATGCGGCAGCAAAACTTTTTTCAATTACGCAAACACGCACAGCACAAAACGCCATTCTTGAGATTTTAGCACTAAAAGCGGTCAAACTCGCTCAGTTGGCATCGTAGAGAGACAATCTCGAGGTCAGTGGATAGCTCTCGACTCGTTGATCATTTCTTCTCCCATTGGTCGAAACTAAAAAATTTGAATTTTGCGAGTTACAGTAACCCGAAGGTCTAAAACGCAAAACGGCTCTAACTCGTCTGTCTTGCGTCGTGGAGAGGTGATCTTGAGCACCTTGGATAGCTCTCGACTCACTGATTATTTGTTCTCCCATTGGTCGAAACTCAAATTTGAATTTCGCGCGTTACAGTAACTTAAAGGTCCGAAAACGCAAAACGGCTCTAACTCGCTCGTCTTGCGTCGTAGAGCGGCGATCGACACGTCAGGTGAAAGCTCTCGACGTATTCTTTCATGCGGCAGCAACAATTTTTAACATTACGCAAACACGCATCACGGGAAACGCCATTCTCGAGATTCGAACACTAAAATCGCTCTAACTCGCTCAATTTGTGTCGTAGAGAGACGATCTCGAGCTCAGTGGATAGCTCACGACTCACGGATTATTTGCGAAACTTGAAAATTTGAATTTCGTGAGTTACAGTAACCCGAAGGTGCAAAAGCACAAAACGGCTCTAACTCGCTCGTGTTACGTCATAGAGCGGCAATCGACACGTCAATTTTAAGCTCTCGTCGTGCTCTTTCATGTGTCAGCAAACATTTTGGAATTGACTAAAACACGCATCACAGAAACAATAGTTTTGAGTTTTACTCTGAAACTTTCTGAATTGCTCATGTTGCGATTACAGCGACACTCGACAAGTCATTCCAAGGCTTGCTACGTCCTACACGCGCCAAGAGAAATAAACTTCGTTTTGCTCCATGGACAGAAGTACGACACGGCTTGATTGCTCATAGTGCGTTCTTTTGTGCTCTGTCATATGTTTGTCTAAACTTTGACAAGTTTTTGTCACTTTTTTATTTAAAAGCGTTGCTCGAAAGAGGGATCTTCTTGCTCTAAAAACCAAATCCCGGGCGATATCAATATTGCTAAGCAATACACTCTTGCGAAGGGGGAGCTCGTGAAGCGGAGCAATACGGGCGATGAGCTCTCGCACTCTCTGCAGAAAGAACGCAACTCAATGCAATGTCAGTCAGAATACAAACTCAACTTTTTAATACCGGAGCTTGTTGCGTGCGTGCGTACGTACGTGCGTGCGTACGAACGTGCGTGCGTGCGTAACGCTCTCGGATCTCGGCGTTGGAAAGACGTAGAGAAACGATCTTGGGCTCTACGAATAGGTCTCGACTCACTGATCATTCCGCTAAGAGAAGTCGAGATTCAAAAGTTTTAGAATTGCGCGCGCTACAGTACCCCGAAGGTCAAAACGCAAAACGGCTCTAGCTCGCTCGTGTTACGTCGTAGAGCGGCAATCGACACGTCAGGTGAAAGCTCTCGACGCGTTCTTTCATGCGACTGCAAAAGTTCTTTCAATTACGCAAACACGCACCGCCGAAAACGCCATTCTCGACATTTTGACGCTAAAATCGTTCTAACTCGCTCAACTTGCGTCGTAGAGAGACAATCTCGGGGTCAGTGGATAGCTCTCGACTCGCTGATCATTTGTTCTCCCATTGGTCGAAACTCAAAAATTTGAATTTCGCGAGTTACAGTAACCCGAATGTCTAAAGCGCAAAACGGCTCTAACTCGTCTGTCTTGCGTCGTGGAGAGGTGATCTTGAGCACCTTGGATAGCTCTCGACTCACTGATCATTTGTTCTCCCATTGGTCGAAATTCAAATTTGAATTTCGCGAGTTACAGTACCCTAAGGCCCGAAAACGCAAAACGGCTCTAACTCGCTCGTCTTACGTCGTAGAGCGGCGATCGGCATGTCAGGTGAAAGCTCTCGACGTATTCTTTCATGCGGCAGCAACAATTTTTAACATTACGCAAATACGCATCACGGGAAACGCCATTCTCGAGGTTCGAACACTAAAATCGCTCTAACTCGCTCAATTTGTGTCGTAGAGAGACGAACTCGAGCTCAGTGGATAGCTCACGACTCACGGATTATTTGCGAAACTTGAAGATTTGAATTTCGTGAGTTACAGTAACCCGAAGGTGCAAAAGCACAAAACGGCTCTAACTCGCTCGTGTTACGTCATAGAGCGGCAATCGGCACATCAATTTTAAGCTCTCGGCGTGCTCTTTCATGTGTCAGCAAACATTTTGGAATTGACTAAAACACGCATCACAGAAACAATAGTTTTGAGTTTTACTCTGGAACTTTCTGAATTGCTCATGTTGCGACTACAGCGACACTCGGCACGTCATTCCAAGGCTTGCTACGTACTACACGCGCCAAGAGAAATAAACTTCGTTTTGCTCCATGGACAGAAGTACGACACGGCTTGATTGTTCATAGTGCGTTCTTTTGTGCTGTGTCATATGTTTGTCTAAACTTTGACAAGTTTTGTCACTTTTTTAAAAGCGTTGCTCGAAAGAGCGATCTTCTTGCTCTAAAAACCAAATCCCGGGCGATATCAATATTGCTAAGCAATACACTCTTGCGAAGGGGGAGCTCGTGAAGCGGAGCAATACGGGCGATGAGCTCTCGCACCCTCTGCAGAAAGAACGCAACTCAATGCAATGTCAGTCAGAATACAAACTCAACTTTTTAATACCGGAGCTTGTTGTTGGCAAATGCTACACTTGACTTCTACCTGATACGTGACGGCGATGAATCCATCTCTCTTGTTGCTCTCATCCAGGGCTGTGCAGTCTTCGAGAGACGTCTGGTGAGTGTATCTGCTCTCAGAGGGATACAGCCCAGTGTTGTGCCAGACACTGACGTGGCGTATTTCCCCAGAGGCGGTATAAAAGCCAGCCACGTCCACAATGTGGAATCCCAGGGATTCAGGGGGAATTTCAGGAGTTCCGAACTGCACCACCGCTCGGCCTTCAGAATTCTCGACGTATTTGCTGGCAAAGAGAGCTCTGTTTTCAGAGTAGACCACCTGAAGTGTTGATGCCGTGGTTGCCGTGATGTGTCGGACAAATTGTAAACGATTATTGTGACGTTGGGGATGCACTGGAACGTAAACTTTAGCTTCAACTTATTCCAACGATCCTCTTCATAGGAACTTTAGAATGTGCCAACTGAACTGATTCTGTCCCTACGCTGACGCTTCCATGCAAACAGCACCATCTGGGTGTCTTTCAGGTGGATTCTCGAGAGCACTCACTGGCCGAACTTCCATCAGTAAAAAGCCCTGCTCTTGAAGCTGCCTCGCCCGATCGACCAACTGCTCTTCTGTAAGCACATTACTCTTGTCGAGGAGAAATTTGTATTTGGGCCCATTCTCCCTTGCGAAGATCGCCGCCTGGGTCGTCACTTGTGTTTCTGAGTCATGAATAATTTGCACTGTCTGCACCCGGCGCTTGGCCACCAAAACATTGGCAAGATACACCTGAAGAGTGGGCATACAATTACAGTGTGGAGAGGCACTCTCGTCGTCGTCTTTAGAATTTCTGTCTTCGTCCTTACCTCTTCGAATTCGGTGGCATTGCTAGACGCAAAGATTGAGAATTCTTCGGCTTCATCGGCCAACTTGGGCAGTCCTCTTGACCCGAGAGTGGATTGACTGGAGGCGGAATTTGCCAATAAAAGTGAACTGGTTGTATAGAACATTGCAGACACTGCAAAGCTTCGCGCCGACATGATTTCAAGTCGTTCACATGTGACTGTCTCTATTCCGAGTCAACTTCGGTGATAAATGCGGGAAGAGTATAATACTCTGCGCTGGCTCTTTCACACAAATTGCTGATAAAGCACGTCTGCCAATTTCTTCGCTACGCAACGTTTGAACTATAAATATCTGGCAGCTCTGTTAACGTGCAGAAGCAACAATCACACTGCCTTTGTTGATGTTTCAGCGAAAGATTATCGCGGGATAGATTCCTCTGTGGCTAAGCACGACCTCTCAGTTCTTGTTTACTTAGACAGACCCTGCATCTTCCTGCATGGAAGGTTTTCAGCGTGCACATTTTGTTCATGACTGCAGCAAAACCAAGGCGCTTCCTGGCAAAATCAATACACATCACCATACATCTCCTCATTTTCGAACAGGTCGTGGTTTGGCCAGCCGTTCTCCAACCCCTCCTGAATTTGTCGCGTCAGTCCGATCAGT